>JAULBR010030453.1:0-15349 GCA_032355825.1 Melanodrymia aurantiaca
TGTCAATATAACCATGCGTCTGACGTCCAATAACCGCTGATTTATAATAGATGTGTTTCTAGTGGCGTCGTTAAATAGAACAAACTTTCCTTTTTTCATTTACCATATTATAATATTTTTTATATCAGTTCTATACACTGTATACTATACTGATTTTTTTTCAGGTTTTTGTGTCATGTATACCATAATTATGTTGACACCCAATAGCCGATATCTTCTTTTCGTGCCGGGGTGTCGTTAAACAACAATGTAATAATAATTTAATCAACATTCAGGGAAATCCCTGGTCTCACACAGGTATTAAAAAACCCAATGGGGCTTCGGGTTTTTGATATTGAATGAATTGGTTAGTTTTAATGCGATAATTGATAATTTACTGTGTATCACAAGCAAATATAAAGCAAGCGAAATAGTTCAACGTGAACAATGAACCCTCTTCCCATTTTGGCATATAAATATAATTCTGTCATTTCAATGTAGTTCTTGTCTGTAGTAGCCTATTACGAATTGTTGCTTACATGACAAATCATTGTTGGCAAAAGTGGAAGGGAAGAAAATACAAGCCATTAAGCTACTAAAATAGCATTGGATATTACTACATGTATATTGATATTTAAACAATAAAATGTAATTGTAATTTCATTTGGTTCTTACTTATGTATGTTAGTTATAACTTATTTACGTGCTTATATCCAATTAAGGTTCAAGCACGTCTGTCGTGGTCACGCAGCCCATATGCACGTTCCCACAGACAGGTTAGCACATACCACGGCCTTTGTTAAACCAGTTGTGGACACTGGTCGTTATAGGTGGTATTGCACATACCCATTGAGCCTAACGGAGCACTCACTCTGGGCTGGAATCGGAAAGTGAGATCCACGAGCGGGATTCGAACACTGTTCCTACCAGCATGTAGTCCGAAGCTGATTTATAATCGATGTGTTTCTAGTGGCGTCGTTAAATAAAACAAATTTACTTTACAATAATTGAGTACGGTCAACACAATACATATAATGGCGTACTGTAAGTTAATTTCAAAGTACGTGCCATTCACCCAACATCCTTCAGTATCGAAACACTGCCTTGCATCTATGACGTGAAACAAAACATGTACATTAATGTTAAATGCCGTATTAGCCCGAAAGTAATGTAACAAACAGCAGAGGAGTTTGCCTTTAACATTGACGCAAACACAATTTAGCCATGAAATGAAACCAGTGCATCTGAGAGAATGAATATACGTTAAGATTTACAGTTTTCAAAAGTCTTCATTCCAGCAATGAACAGCTAAACTCGGTTACGATGACAACCTTTATTGGAAGCTGTGCAATGACGTCAATGCGCTAATAGAACACGAATTGTGGACGACGACTTGTTGACGTGAAACATTATTAATATTTTTTGAGACCAAAATCTGTAGTCTGTGGCCAAACAACTAACCTTAAAAACATAGTTCGTCAACAAGGTTTTTGAGACATGAAACTTTTTTAATATTTTGGACAAAAGTCCGTCAATTCCGGGTCCTCGGAGCTTTGTTGGCTGTGAGCAGCATACTCGCCAACGAAACAGTTTTCCTTGCTTATCAATCGTTGTTCACGTTGCCATACACAAGCAAACAAACAAACGAACACACGCACGCACACACCCAAACGCACGCACGCACGTACAAACCACCCCCCCCCCACCCAGACAACCCCGCACGCAGGCACACACGCCACATCCCTCATACACGCACGCACGCACTCACGTACACACACATGCACGCACGCACATAAAGCACAGACAGACAGACAGTCAGGCAGGCAGGCAGGCAGGCAGGCAGGCAGACAGACAGACAGACAGACAGACAGACAGACAGACAGACAGACAGACAGACAGACAGACAGACAGACAGACAGACACATGTACATATATCTATGTGCAAAATGAAACAATAACATTATTTCCTCTGTGGCTGATACGTTACATAACGAACTCATTTTGGTTTCTTATTTGATGTCTTGGTCAACAAGACAAAGTCATCTAAACTAATATAATTTCAAAATTGAACGTGAAAAGAAGTGAGATAGCTGGCAAGGGAAATAATATCACATCGCTTTTCCGGCTAACACTATCAAATAGACACAATTCTAATAACACAATGAATATTTTGATATGTTGCGTTTACAGGAGACAGTTGGAGAATACAAGGTATCTTTTGAGACTACAAGGAACATTTAGAGAAAACCGTGAGACATTTCGGAAATACAGGTAACATTGTGAAAGTAGAGCGTAATTTTCAAGGGTACACGATACCTTTTGAGAGTACCGGAGTCATTTTGAGAGTACATGGGTAACGATGGGACATTTTAGTGTACTGTGGTCATTTCGAGAATACATGGGTCATTTCGAGAGTACATGGGTCATTTCGAGAGTACATGGGTCATTTCGAGAGTACATGGGTCATTTTGAGAGTGCATGAGTAACGATGGGACATTTTTAGTGTACTGGGGTCATTTCGAGAATACATGGGACATTTCGAGAGTACATGGGTCATTTCGAGAGTACATGGGTCATTTCGAGAATACATGGGTCATTTCGAGAGTACATGGGTCATTTCGAGAATACATGGGACATTTCGAGAATACATGGGTCATTCGAGAGTACATGGGACATTTCGAGAGTCCAGAGAATATGTCGAGTGTACAGGGGCCTTTTCGAAACAAAATGAAATTGATGTTTAACGAAACCCCAACACAAAAATAAACATCGACTATTAGGTGTCAAATTGTTTTTTAAATCATTGTAGATAGCTGATCAATAAATAATTTCATGATTAAGGTATATACAATATAGGGTAAAGAGCTATATTATTATATGAAATAAATATGTCAGTTTATCTTGAAATGTGTTGTAAAATTTCGTTTTCCTAAGGAACTTTAAAATAAGTTGTGGGTGGAACCTAAATGTTTCCACCACACATCTGTTATAAAAGATACTTTTCCTAACCCGCTGTAAATTAATCCAATCCACCAAAATGTCATCAACGGTCAATGTATTCGAAACAAAAGACAAGGGCTCTCTCGAGCACTTGGGACATTTATACACTACCAGAGAAATCATGGAATGGAAAGCAAAGCGAATCCAGGCATCCATAATGGCGTAAATGTGCACCATTTTGACGTTACACCATTATATCGCGTTCCAACCCGTATTTGTGAATACGAGACTCCAAACGGACGTTTTGACAAAGCCACCCCACTTGGCAAGGCACTTTCTGATTTCACTGCAAGGCGGATTCAGTGTGTAGGCGGGAGACGAGGGTGTGTGTTCGTCGTTAAAAAACACATTTTGATATTTTCAAATGAATCATTTTTAATACAATTTTAATAACTATTGTGTCATATTTTTCATGGATGTCCCCTTTTAAATATGATTATCGTGTGATTATTTTATGTAATGGACAAACCCTCATTTCCCATAAGTACTCTTATCCTAATTTGTTTGGTGGGCCACGTCGTTCTTACTAATATTGTTACATCTTATCCCTCATCCTATCTGCATAACTAAATATTGACCCCACTCCCACAAGCGTTCTGATCAAACTCCAGACACGCTTACACAACTTCGTGCTCCTGACTGCCTCGTCAAAACAGCTTAATACGTAAAATGATGTGGGAGTATGATAAACGTACAGCAAGCGATGAGGCTAGATAGTAAGACGTCATTAACGTCTCCAACTGTGAAGCAATCCTACATATTCGTCTGTGGGAGGTGCGGAAGGAAACATCTTTCTCCAAGGGATTTAATTTAACTAGATGGTTCTAGGTGAAGCGAATACATGTCACACAGGACAATGACACTCGTGGGAGATTGGATTAAAGAACAACAAAACGATCAATGAACTCCCAATATTTCATGATTTGGATTTGATTTTTTTTTAAAAATAAAATTGTGCTAATGTAATGCTATTGAAATAAAAATTCAATCGCATTAGACTATCAAAACATATGGCTCAGGTTTCCGTTAAGCAATACCATCCCAAAGTTGTCAAAGATACCGTCTGCTCAACAAAACCCACATACATGTATACAGAATCAAGTCATTCGAAGCTGGCGATGGTTTAATTACACATTGCCTAGTTTTAATACGTATAGCATCGTGATTACGCAGCTAATGCTGTTTGTAACATATTTCTAGCTCATGGGGATTTCTATTTTTTAACACGTTCTCTTACATTTTATTGCCTACACTATCGATATAATTATGTATATTCAATGTCTTTCTGGTGAGCCTACTGGTTATAATATCTTAAAATGTATACTTTAGCCTAGACGACAAAACATTGACAAAGCCAAATGCGTATCTCTGCACAAGGCAGAGTCGAAGGGATATTATGACAAAGTAGAGATGGCATGATGCTCACGCCTTAATTGAATAATATGAAGCAGGCTTATGGTAATTTAATTTAGGTGTAAACATAATATGTACAGTTGGTGTATCTGTGCTTAGATTGGTTTCTTCCCGTGGGACAGGATACGCTCATCTTTCGTAAATACCATTGCTTAGGCTGAGATTCGTAAAGAGCATAGTACCATCTCGACTTGGTCTTAATCTCCCTTTGACTGCAGTGTGCGAAGATACCATTTTGTTTATGTTATTAGCGTTGGCATTTTTTGTATTGACTAGCCAAAAATATTTCAAGTAGATTAAGATTGTTTCGATGTGTCCACACAGCACGACCGTGTAACTTTTGATATAAACAACTTTATTCATGTTTGCATTTTGACATTGGTATTTTTTATTGTAAATAATTCACTGGTTGATGGAACATCCTATCCAATCCATGAAAAAAACATCAAGTTTAGAAAATAGATAAATATTTTTTTGTAAGACAGGAACTAATAAGTTGTGATTATATATCACGAAGCTATTTAATCATTGTTTTGGATATACATGTATATCATTCTAAAAACACTGGAATCTAATTATTGTCTGAATCGCATTAACTGGATTCCACAGCGAACTCCGCACGAAATAGACTAAATAATATGGCTAAACAGACAACTAATGGAATTGTTCCGTATATTGTTATACGTATTAATGGTTTATGAATATTATTTTGCAAAGTAAAATCAACAATGATTATTAACCCATAGTTTTCCTGGCATACTACATTGACACAATGCAACTGGAAAGGCTACGAGGAGCTATGAAAACACTTTTTACAAAATAGGTTTATCGTTAGCTTCACTGGAGGTTTAACGTGTAAAATACCCATACGATTCGGTCATAAGATCGTCAATGAATGAGTACCTTTATTGAATAAATCTGAATCTTGACTTTTGTTTTAACAGTTTCATCAACACTGTCCGGCTACATAACATTGAAGACGACAGGAACCTGAATCATCAGTCAGATTTTAACAATGTCGCCATTAAACCACGAATTCGCATCACGTTTCGCCAACGTTATTGATGAGCAGACACTTAATTTTGATTGTGGCTGTAGCCATTTCTGACCTTGCCTTTAACTAAATTACAGTGAAAGCAACACATGCTGTGCATGTACTAACCTAAATCGTGAATTTCATGTTTACATTTTCTTCAGTTTTTAACCGTTTCCTTTCAATTTACGTAACTAAATAATATAGCGGAATAAGGCAATCAATACAGTATGCTTAATAAATGAGCATTAATCTTGAATTTGCATTTAAAAAGTTCTTGCATTTAAGAATTTCAATTTACGTAACTAAATAATATCGGAATAAGGCAATCAATACAGTATGCTTAATAAATGAGCATTGATCTTGAATTTGCATTTAAAAAGTTCTTGCATTTAAGAATTTCATGCAACGGATTTCGCCAGTGTATTTCCCTATACAACAAAAGGCAAATCTGCGCCCTACCATCACGAAAAGGCAACCATATTTACATTACGGACTGGTCACTGCTTTCTCTAATCCCACATGTACACGGTAAGCTGTCACACATTGACCAATGCCCTTCCCAGGCAGAACAACACCAGAAGATAAGATTGGAGCATCAATGAATACGCCAAAGCTATGGCAAGGTAATCAATAGTTTGAACGCAGAAAATAGTTCCAGTGATTCTCCATAACGAACACCCATACAGACGACCTTTGTACAATTGCATACTTTTGCTTAAAATGATTGTTATTCTAAAATATACGAACTAAAGTAATATTAATTTTTGGCATACACGTGTATAAAAGTATAATAATTATAGGTAGCAACATGATATACGTAGATCTATGTCAACATATATATATATAACCCTAGCAACTACACACAACAATAAATTATTAGGTCAACAAAACGCCCAGAATTGCGTCTTCGGTCGGGCTGTACTATATAATAATGCCAGTAAATTAGCGTCAATATCATATGATAGACGGAACCAGGTGCGCTTTCAAAAGTCAACACCAAACCATTAGAACGTATCAGAGACAGCTAGAGCTCTATTGTCAGCCAGATAAATCATGTCGGCTTTGTACAAATAGCACACAGACCCGTCCCTCGGGATGTCGTAACGTTGAAGCGGAAGCAGAAAATTAAATTTTAGCTGTTTAGCTGGCTTCTTCATCAAATGAACGGAAACGAAGTCTTCTAGACCATGGATCGTGGTTTTCTAGAGACTGCCTTACGGAAACTAGCTTGCCATTCAGTCCACAATAATTTTACAAAATCAATATTGACGTCCTTTGACAATCAGCTCTTAATGATGTTTGGTCACCATTAGAACGAACAATGAAGAAGTGTGTTCTAGATCTTACAGTATACGTGGTTGACCGTGTTAAGTTAATATAGTATGTAATTCAGTAATATCACATTTTGATTCTCACATGCTGAAGTAGGAAGACGTCACATTTCAGTAAAAAAGAATATTCCCTTCATAGAGTGTAAATATGTTACTTTATTTCTGAGGATTGAGATGCAAATTTATAATAAATAATCCTAGATTTCTTCTTTAGCGATCAGCGTCCAAGATATTATGGCACAGTGACCTAATTTTGGTGTGCAACATAGCTTCTTCCCTACAAGTACACACATGCAAAACATGATGACCTTTATAGTGTAGTACTGTATACCCCCGACTTCGCTGAAGCTGCGGTACAATTAACAGGATATTAAAGGTGCCACCACTGTATATTTTGCATTGGTGACAATAGACACTCAAAAATAGATATTAATTAAATTAACAAACTGATATTCAATTTACTATCTATGCTGCAGATAACAGTTTTTCCACACCTGCATTTTCAGAAATCTACTCTATTGCAGTTATTGGAGCGGGGAGTAGCTCAGCGGTAGAACATCCGCCTGAGGTTCGATAGGTCGACGGATCTATCCTTCATTAATTGGGTTATTTCCTCTTCCAACGAGTGATCCACGACTGGTCCTTCACATGCCGCGGTGTGTGCTATCATGTCTGTGAGAAAATTGCACACAAAATATCCCTTGCTGTTATGTGTTTTGCTGCTATAACACTTATCACCTCTTCATTATTTAAAAAGGGTGGATTATTTGATACACAAGCTCGGGCGCGCGCGCGCACACACACACACACACACACACACAGAGACACACACACACGTACAAGCACGCACCCGTACAAGCACGCACGGGCACAAGCACGAGCGCACGCACGCACTTATACACTATACATTAAAACACAATACACACGTCATTCAGCGTTATTTTCGTCCGATGTGAGTACGTCATCATTATTTTGATTCCTTCTACACATTGTTTGTTTTGATTTTGATCAACTTTGGTTAATTGCAATTATCATGAACATGACGAAACCGAGAGCAGAGACTTTCAGAAATGGATGGGGTTAGGCCCGTTGCTTAACTAATAAACGCGAATCTAATTGCGTTCCATCATAAAGGCCCGAAAAGATAACAAACGAAGTGAGTTACACTATACAGCCTGTGGCGACAATTACCCAGCCATCGTACGCGGAATACCACTCGAACTTGTTTGTGTCACTTAACCTTCAAGACAGCGGATGTGGACGGTGTTATTCATGTTGGTTATAACTTATTTACGTGCTTATATCCAACTACGGTTCAAACACGTCTGTTATGGTCACGCATCCAGCTGCCTCGACTGTCTATGACAGAAATTAGTATCAGTATTATAGAAGAAACGCGCCACTTTTGATAAGTAGCATTGGATCGTTTTTTATGAACTTTTCCAGACAGGACTGTACATACCACGACCTTTGTTAAACCAGTTGTGAACACTTAGTGATAACATATTTGCGTGCGTATATCCTATTAATGTTCAAGCACGTCGGTCTTTGTCCAGGACAGAAGTTAGTGTTAGTATGAAAGAGAAAACCCGCTACTCTTGATGAGTAGCAATGAATCTTTATAATATTATGCACTTTCCCACAGACAGGGCCATACATACCATTGCCTTTGTTAAACTACATAAATGGCTATATCACTATTATCGGCAATGCATGAATTGTTCATGCCATCAGTGTCAGCAAACTATACTAATAGGAGTAGCGGATTTCCCTATTATAATAACACTAACGTCTTTGTCCTGGACAGGCAGTCGAGGCAGCTGGACTGGGTTAACTTGACAGACTTGCTTGGACATTAATTGGATATAAGCACGTAAATAAGATGTAACTAACTACTAAGTAATCCCAATCATCAATTACAACTATACAAGAAAACCTGAAAACCAGGAATCCCAGTTAAACAAGGAAGTAGTTCCGCGGATATACTTCCGTATGCGCAGCTTAATCAGCAGATAACTGCCATCTGGCGGCAGCTGTGAACTGACGTAAACCAATCGATCGTGCGCATACCTGTGCGTAAACAAAGTGGCGGACAACACTTACCTCCGTTTTACGTGCATTCTCATTAACATCCCTATAATTCCAGACACATTTTTCGCTGACGACCTTTGGCAGTTTACATCTAAAAGTCAAACATCATTAACAGTTCGCAGAGATCCAGTTTGTCATCGGTTTATTCTAAAAGAGCTTAAACCAACGTCAAACCCGTGCTGCAGCCGGAATTAAGGCAGCGTTGATCGATAGTCAACAGCCGTTGCAAACGGCCAGAGACCTCAGGATGATTCCCAACAAAATGAGCGCTAGTCAGTTAATCCTACGTAATGGGTTCTCCAGTGATAATGAATGGGCTTACATGTATCTTGAATGAATTGTCTGCTCTACCGCGGATAGTAAATACACGTCCAATTAGTGTGTGGTAATAACAGTGTTAATTATCCATAGAATGCATAACAAACAGTGCCAATGAACGACACATTTTTTAAAAGGTACCAAACATGTAATAAAAACAACAATTATTTAACAACAAAAAACCCTACCCACTGTGTAATATTTTTGGATCCAAAGTGTAATAACTTCCAAAAAACTCAAATTAAAAGATTGCCAGATGGCATGTAGCATGCTTGAAACTTTGATAGCACACTTTCATATCACAATAATTTTAGCTTTGTGATTTCTTAGTCTTATAATAATGGGCGTATAATCATGTTGTGAGTGTCAAGAAGACTAGATATTTATTCCAATTGCGAGGAAAGGTCAAATGACTTGCCGGGAGAATCGGGCAGTCATTCTTCTCTATGATGGTACAGCGCATTCCTTCCGGTTGTCGCTTTGAGAAACATACCACTAACAACGTCTTTTGGAAACAGTATAATATTATGGTATTTTGCTTTGGATTTTAAACTTCCGTCTTCCAATATTTTCGAAAAGCATGCTTAATGAATTTCCTATTGAGTTCTAGATCAGCTGCCATTTATTTTTTACAAGGCTTTGTAAAATAAGTTCGTACTATAATTTTATAATAAATAAATCTGGATTGATTAAAACCCTGTGTTCAAGTATTAATGCATCCCGGCGTTTATCAAGCCTTGATCAAAAGGTAATTTTAGAATCGAAGTGATGTACTTGTTCATTTAAAGTTGGGATTATCTAGTATCTTCAATGTTTTGAGTATAACCAAATTGTAGGTGAACTTTAGGGCATCTGGCGATCTTTGCTCATCGTTGCGTGTATCTAGAACATATGAATGAAAAAACACTTATGAGAACAAGTGGAATTCGAACCTACTGTGCACCGATTCGCATTATACTTGACATTACAACACAAATAACTGGTCGGCCAAACCAGTTGTTAAAAACCACTCCAATTTAACCGTACATGTAGTTGTGATTTGTACTGTCAAGCACTCGGTTGGACATCAGTGTATAATACATAGTATTATCAGCCATTTTTCAATTGGAACTGGTCTAGTGATGCACTCGGGGACTTAAATCCACCAGCAGAAACACTGACCCGGGACATATACATGAAAAAACACTTATGAGAACAAGTCAGGTCAGGTTGGCAAGGCATCCTAATTGGAAGTGTCATCTCTTATGTTCGAGTAGAATTCATTTTAGGAATCAAGTTTATTACGCATTGGGTGGTGACCGCAAGAAATCAACTTGTGTGCATCTAGTAAGAATTGGTTCGAAATCGAGGCTCGGGGCTCCTGGTCTACAATTATTGAGGTGTTTGAGTTCACGCAAGGAACTCCAGGTGCATGTAATTCCAAATGCAATGACGGAGAAATGGCGTGACTTCCGCACATATTGCACTCTTTGCATGACAACAAAACGAACTGTTTTAATCCCATACGGACACGGTGATTGTCGTGCTCTTACTAGTAATTTAGCCATCATCTGCAACCAATGGTTACGTTGTATCGATAGTGTACTGCTAACAGTTGCTAATTATTGGTCCCGACAGATTCAGATTTTATAACCATAGCACGCGAGTGTTTTGTTCGAGTATCCACAGGGGATATATATCCAACAAAACGTCACCGAGAACACCTTTCCGGTCAGATGAAACTTGGTCTGATAAGCGCCTTGACATAGGTTTCATAATCTATATGTAATATTATATTATAGGAAATTGTGCAAAATTATAAGAAAAGACACCAGTTACATATTTAAAGGCACACTTATCACACACACACACACACACACACACACACACACACACACACACACACACACACACACACACACACACACACACACACATCCACCTCCACCACCACCACCACCGTACGTGTGCATCTAATGCTATTTGTAACATGTATCTGTCTAACAAAGCATTTCTTTTTATTAAATTTCACATTTACAATATCAATAAATGCATACCATCTGTTTCTGGTCATCCAATTATTCCAATTGTTATGCATGTAGTAGCTTACTATATACTTTTGTCTAAAATAATGATTATAATAATTTATAGTGATATACATATATACTGATCGAATAAGTATGTTAAACATAGCATTCGAAGCGCGTTTGGGATGGGATCAGTCGTAAAACTCGGGATCGTGCCTTTAAGATTTTAAGCGGAATCTGTAACGTGCTTTAGGCGCCAAATTTGTCGTTTGTTTTATTCATCTAAACTAGTCAACGTTTTTCAACAATATTATTCAGCTGTAAGTAGTTTTGTACTTGATATCAGTTTTAGTATCAAACCAGTGGTATTAAGATGAACAATCATCTCAACCTCCACTAAGGGGAATCGAACCAGGACCCTCTGTGTGAGAGTCAAGTGCTCTACGAACTGAGATAAAGGGAATTTCCCCTCTAGCTGAAGCCGGTAGGAGCTCTTTATATCAACACTGCTACATTAAGATGAACAATACAAAACGATCGCGCTCTAGCATCAACAATCCCAACATTTTTCAAACGATCAACAGAACCTAGAGAAGGGTTTTAACAGTGATTACATCATGTTTTCGCGAAAGACGATTATAGCCTGCCCTGCCAGTGGCATCCGTCTTAAACTCGAACGAGTGGCTTCACACACAATTGGTTCATGCCCAAGACATTCTTCAGTATAAATCGCACTCGACTGAGCAGTCAATGCTAGGTACAATCGAATACTGCCAGACAGTCGAAGGTAAATGTGGGAAAACGTAGAAGCGAAAAATAGTTGTGGTTAGAGGGACCTTTTCTGAGGTGTGTGAGGTCGTAAGGGTCGATCCCTAACTACTCTTAAAGCCACAATGCCTAAAAGTCCGAACCAAATAGATAACAACTACGATAAATTACTCACCTGCGATTACTAACCATTAGAAATTCTCCAAATTTTGTCCGGACACACAACATGAAAAAACCATTGCAATGACACAGATTCCATTTACTAGATTGTATCCATGTCATCTATAATGACTTTGATCAGAATGCATACGGGAAATAACAAGCAAATGTCTGCATGACGTAATTTTGTTTTTTATGGAATATTCTTCAAGAGGGTATGTGACGTAATAAAATGACGTCATGACGAGTGCTCGATATTACGGTCTCACTTCACCAACAGTTAACAGAACCATGTGGGACACTATTATTTTATACCTATTATCTTAATATAATTGAGTGACAATTCCCATCTGTATATTCTCTTTTATTATAAATGCTTGGATTAGTCCAAATGATATCACATGACTTAAAAAAAACAACGTTCATAGATTCATGAATCTCAATTTTGCACTATAACCGGAACTACTTTATGAAAAATGTCAACAAGGGAATCCCCAAGGAATTCCACAGATATTCTATTTTTAAACATCAAACTATGATCGTCTGCTATGAACCGTCTGCTATGAACCGTCTGCTATGAACCGTCTGCTATCAGCGTCAAAAGTAGACATAAAAACGTCTAACGACTCTGAACAATTTTTGGAGATTTCAATTTAGAGACATCTTTTTCTTGTGTGATGGAATTTGATGACGGATACGACGTGCTTTTGTCGGAAGCTGTAGACCAAATGGACCAGAATAATAGTTTAGTGAAAACAGAACTGTCAAAAGAAACAAGTGGTTTGTTACGTTTCCCCAAACAGAATCGGAAATGAACGAAATTGAAGATAAAAGACAATCTGCATCCACTAAACTGAACACAAAATGGTGCATGAATGTTTTTGAAGGTATTTATGATTTTTTATAAACATAAAAGTAATATTTAAGTGGGTTTTTTTAATGAAATATATTTTTCAACAATACACAAAATGTTATGTCCATATACAAATATATAGGCATATGTACATGTCTAACCCCTGAAAGCTTGTGACCCACCCTTCCCCATAATACTGAAGATTTGTTCATACATTCGTATTTGTGGTTTCTGCTTGGTGCATTGAGAGTGGTATACCCTGTCCAGATTTTAAAACAGTAGAGGTATCAACATTGGCTGATTTACTGAGGTAATGTTATACATCTGCCGCACCACTGGTGACCGATAGAAGAAGAAAAGGACTACCAGAGAAGCATGTTGGGGAACACCACAAAAAAACACTTTAATAAATATTAGAGGGTCTTTCAACAGGCATTTAGGTGACGTTTGTAGGGTTGTTGATAGTGTTAAAGACAAAGAGTTTAATATAGCAAATGTTTTATTAAATGGAAAACTCAAAATGATGATGGAATCGGGAACATCGTGTGCAACAACACATAAACCAATAATCAAAAGTAACGATTTACAGAAAATTAATACTTACCTTTGCTGTGAGGAAGCCCCATAAATATTGCAATACCGTGTGTGGTATTTGATATCTATTCACTTTTGCAAACGTGATTTGGAATTTCACACACAGTTAACCAAAGATTCTCTGTTAATTTTAAAAGATGACGAGGGCATAGAGTACATTACTCTAAGTCACGAAACCAAACAGAAAAACAGACAGGATGGTATCCACGATCACGATGGCCCTAGTGATAAACGATTATTTATAGTAATCCAAACATGCAAAAATGTCCAGTAAATTCCGTGAAACAATACCTGTCCCACTGTGATCCTACAGCTGAATAGCTATCTTGCCGGCTGAAAATAGTGTATGTTCCCGATGGAATTTGGTATTTTACTAAATCAATATCAAAAACAAAATTCAGCCAGTTATGCCGACAATTAGCAGCAACGCACATTGTAGTAGGACGTACACTGAACACAGTTTGCGTCCCACAGCGATCCAGGCTTTAAACGACTCCGGTTTTGAAACTAGGCATATTATGTACATGATCGGTCACAGAAACGAAGCTTCAATTCGAAGTTATAACAGGGAATGCTCCATTTTCCAAAAACGAAACATGAGTGTAGCTCTGTCTAATATCACAAATACGTCTGTCGTGCCACGTCGAGAAAGCAAAACCACACGACAATCACCTCCTGTTCCCGCCACTTGCACAATTATGAGACCAGTAAATGCAGAACAAACACTCGACACACCAGTTTCATCTACACTGCGAAATATTGAAAGCACTTTGTCGATGTCTAATAAATCTTCACATGGAATTTTCACGCATTCAAAATTTAATAACTGTAACTTCAACATAGTAATTGATCAATCAATCAATCATTTGACACGTGCTTACATCCACTGAAGGTTCAAGCACGTCTGTCTTGGGCACATTCTCCGAGATCCCGGATGGATGTGTCCAAGACAGGCATAGTAATCGGTAAATCCAGCCTGTAAACACTTCATAAAAATGCCGCCCATTCACAAAGTTCAATATTCATACACAAACCGCCTCACCACATGCGCGTAATACTATACAAAATAGATTGTTTTTATTATCGCTAGCAATGTTTATGTTATTGTTTATGTTGAATTCCGCCGTTCACACTGTGTGTAAAGCGGTTTTGAGGTTTATACTGGCATGAACGTCAACAATTATGACGTTCAATTCTTAAATAACATTTAGATTATTACGTAACATACTTTGGAGACTTTCACATCCTAACACCACTCTTGAAGAATATTTTCATAAGAACCAAAATGGCGTCCTGCAGACATTTTCGTGTTATTTTCCCTATGCAATCTTATCAAAGACGCTATATAGGTGACATAGTTACAATCTAGTAAGTGGAATATGGGTCATTGCAATGGGGTTTTTTCACGTTGTGTGTCTGGACAAAATGTGGGGATTTTCTAATGCATGGTTAGTAATCGCAGGTGAGTAATTTATCGTGGTTGTTAACTATTTGGTTCGGACTTTAGTCCTAAGATGAATGCCACCATCGTGCTTGCGAAGCTAATGCTATTTGTAACATTTTTCTAACTCATTATAATTAACATTTACTTACATAATATGTATTGGTATTGTAAGTAATGTAATGTATCTCCAATATGTTTGTAATAGATTATTATGGTTCTTGGATTGTTGCATCCAATAATTTAGTATAATAAATCTGGGACCATGTGAGGAAATTACCATGCGTTTAACATCCAATAATAGATATTAATTAATAATTATTAATCAATGTTTTGTGTTGTTAACTAAGTAAACTTTAT
>JAULBR010030564.1:0-15343 GCA_032355825.1 Melanodrymia aurantiaca
CATATGAAAGATCCCTTGCTACTTATCAATTTGGAGTAGCGGGTTTCCTCTCTCATACTAACACTAACTTCTGTAGTTGGCAGACAGTCGAGGCAGCTGGACTGTGTGACCATGATAGACGTGCTTGAACCTTGATTGGATATAAGAACATAAATAAGTTATAACTAACATACTGGCTTTGGTTAACAAATGAATGAATGCTAACTAGTAGTGGGAAATCGGCCGGTGTTAGTGGTGTACACCTACCTCACCATTACATTAGCCATGCCGAACACTCACTATAGTTAGAGCAGATCGTATGATTAAAATACCAGTCGTGGATCACTAGGTGGAACGAGAAATAACCCAACGGGTCAACTGAGCAGGATCGACCCTTCGACCCATCGAACCTCAGGCGGACGCTCTTGCGCTGCGCTATTTTCCGTATAATTGAAAGTAAAGTATTTGTTGTCCACATACACGCAAGATTAGGCGCTAACGACTTCAAATGAATTTAATATCCATGACCTTTCCTAATAAGAGGATAATTATAAGTAATTTCAATCCGTTCAAACATAGTTGTATTTCTTTTTGTAGTGTAATTAAATAAAACAAATTCACTACAACGTATTCAATTATTTTTATATACGACAGATTTCAAATGATATATTCGACAAATCCGTCATAGCGTGCATCTGCGACTCACTGCCACAGCAGCACTAAAGTGATTTAATGTAATAATACAATGGTATATGTATGTGAATACGAGCAGTGGTATTAAAGAGTTAATCTCCTGACAAGATAATCCTCGTGTTTTCCATTACCGTAATAATAATAATAAAAATATTCTCTGATTTACTGCAACTGCAAGATAAAACAATCTATACTAATCAAACAACGGACTGTCTGGATATACAAATAACCATTTAAGTTGGAACTAAAGGTGCATACTCGGGCATTATGAAAGTTCCATAGGAACAGACAGACATATACACAGACAGACGTCGTACGGATGGACACGAAAAGCTGCCAAACGACCATTGAGTTATGCAAATATGTAATTTATTCAATTTTAGATAAATAATAATAACAAATATTGTAAGAAATATAAACAAAAATCGTGTTTTGTCATTGATACTTTATGAGAAAATAACTTATTGAAAATAATCGTATAGGTTTATCACACAAAATTATAGCACTTCAAAACAAGCATATATTAAATATTCATATCTTAATATTTGCCGCCATGTGCGTGTGAGCGCATTAATGAACCGTGCATGTGCTTTCTAAATATCAACGGAGAACAATGTTTTTTTATGTAGCTAAAGAGAAAGTAACACAGTTGTCAATATTTTATTATGCATTCGTTGTTGTCCCTAAAGTATTCAAGTAGGTTGTGTCCTGGTAAAGCATATACTCGGTAGGCAGATAAGGCAACTATAGGTAAGCACGTGGGTCTGGGAAGAAAACGCACGTATGCATATATTCATGTGATTTAAACGATCAAACAATAATTACACGTACAAATTCGCATATCTGTACAAAACCGATTCAAATGGATATTTAACCAAATCCGGGATGGGATGCTGCATGATGTGGTGAAAGACCCTATTATCGTGTTTGCCGTTTACGGAATCTTGGGAATTGCAATAAACTATTTACAGAGAGTCTGTCAATGGTGTCATGAACATATTGTATGCACGGTCAATGCCGCCGGCTTCCAATGTAACCTGGATCATCTTGTTAGTTGAACGCGAACAACCATTGATCTAGTTGACGCTTGTTCGGGTCTAAGAGGGATGCCACCGGCGCTACAGGATATGATGGACTTTAGCGAACACATCGCGATATCACTGTTTAAGCAGTTGTTTAGTTGTGTATACCGTGACGGCTTTGTTAAAAAATCATCTGGAGATACTGTTTGACCATTTTAATAATATTCCTGATTTAACCTCTATGCTATTAAATTCGAACTAGAGGCTTTAATATAAAAATTTATTACCCCAGAGGGCCAGCATAACCGGGGAAATATAAATAATATTTTCTCAGTGAGAAATACCACAACATTGGTATAACGTGTCATCTGATTGGGTTGTTAAAGTGGAAAATGTAATTTTCTCTGATTGTCTGATATATGGGAGAACACCGTGTTATAACACCTCTCACACCTTAACTTCGAATTATTGTATACATTGCCTTCTGTTTTAAACAATAAAAAAACAGGAAGTTCACATTGGATCAATTCCAGTCGCCTGACCCCTTGTTTACGCCACACGATTGGTCAACATTCGCTTGCGATCTTTTCCGATTGGCTGTGCTGTTGAACTTTTGCAAGTGGCGATATAAAATGTACACACTTAAATTATATCTCAAGGATCTTCATAATATATAATATATCTATCGACAGAGTAAACCCGCTACCGCCACAGAGGCTACACTTCTTCGAACAGCAAGGGCTCTTTTATGTGCACTTTCCCAGACAGGATAGCACACAGCACGGCCTTTGACAGACCAGTCGTGGATCACTAGTTGGAACGGGAGGATTGATCCTTCGCAACATCGAGACACATGCGGACGTTCTCCCGCTCACCTACCCCTCGCTCCTACATTCGATTGGATGCAATAACACTTATCGGACAGCATGTAGATTAAGATGTTTTATAACAAGGTGTCATGGTGTTATAATTGTTGTGTTAGTGTTTCCTTTATTACTTTTAAACGACAACTGCACAGTAAGCCATTATCATTTATTCTAGTTTTATTATTGCAGTCATATTATCATTATGGCTGTTTTGAAATATATTTCAGCCAATATTACAAAGGACAACACATTCAAGATAGAATTTCACAAATGGTTTCCTGCATGAACTTGATAAGGATGATTGAATGTAAAATGTAATGCGATATTAACTCTATAGCTTTTTATTTGCATTCAACAATTCATATTAGCTTCTGTTGTGCTTTAAAAACGAATAGCTACAACATGCATAAAAGCAGCAGTAATTAAAGTAATTCCGTTTGTTGACTTTATGCTTCTTGTTTTTGTTTGTTTCTTTTAAAACAATATTAAAATTAATGTGAAATACAATGTTCAAGAGAAATAGAATTGCCACCAACTGAATAGACAGACTCACTGGTACAGTTAGACAGGAATACTTACGCGAGTTACATAAAATCAGTACGGTATAGTCGCAAGTCTAATCATTTATTTATTATCAGACAACATTATCTGCGTGAAAATAATCATTTTTAATAAACAAAAAATGCTTCAAATGACTTACTTTGAGCCTGTTAGTACTGTAAACCTCATGGCACAGCCCACAAACGTATTACGTCACAATCACCAGTGACGTCACAACTGCGCCGTAAACATGGGGTTAGTAAACATTAAAATTGTTTGTCTTGAAATCCAACAAAATTCCGATAATAAATAAGTATAATTCTGAACTATTACAATAGTAATTTTGGTGTTTGGCTGCGGACGTTTGTGAGTATGAAAACATCTAGTATTGTTGTTGTTGTTGTTGTTGTTGTTGTTGTTGTTGTTCTATGGTTCATGTATCTGTTGTCGTTTCCATGATACGCATTAATTTCGGTCTAGGCTTTTACGAGTTTGAAGATAATTATTGTTTCCTTTATTATGGTTCGTGCTCGTGGCTAATAAATAAACTTACTACAAAAGCTATTTATAGCCGACATCAAATATGTCTCAAGCTCCTTCAAGGTTAGGAAATGTAGGCCTACGGATTATGTACAGAAAATAAATGGCTATATGTCTGTTCATCCAGACTATTCGAATTTGTCGGTTATTCAGAGATGTGAAAAACAAAGCACTCGGTGTATCGGTGAATATCCTACAGTTTTGGTTGTGGAAGCCTCTGCTTCGCCTCGGAAACCCCAAGACCAAAACTGTAGGATATTCGTAAACTGTTGGTATACCTATTACATATTACGTAGTAAAATTGCCTGTTTTACATCGTACGAATACGTTGTCAAACCCAACAACTAATTAGTTGGGTATTGTCTGGAGATGTAGCAGAGCGGAAACGTTTGGAGCCAGTCAGTGATTGGGGGTCTTCGAGCAAGCTTCCATTCACATTCCCTCATTCCGTACACATACAATTTCTGCCAATGCATTCAGCATTTTTCATATTCCATAGCACTTTAGTACCACAAACTACTATACGGTTATCCGGGTTAAATAAGTTCTGCTCTGTGCGAGCTTATTGTTAAAGGCAAAATGCCTCGTTTAAGATTAATATCTCCGTGCTTGCACAGATAATGCTATTTGTAACGTATTTCTGGCATATTTTTTAATATTAAAACTAACATTTTCTTACATCTTATTGTTTTCAATATCAATATATGTATATCCAGTGCGTTTGACTAGCACATGACAAATGATTTTAATCAAAAGTACATAATTAAGCTACAATAACAATTTAGATTACAAGAAACATATTGGATATAAATATATTGATATTTTAATCACTAAGATATAAATAAATGCTAATTTTAATAATAAAGATCTATAAATGTGTCACAAATAGCATTAGCTTCACACGCACGGTGCCATTCATTCTTACACCAAGCATTGTCACTTTAACATTACAAAGTAGGCCCTTCATCACTAAAGTTTAAAACCATGTTTCGTCAAAAGTAGAACCTCTATCTGCCTTCAAAGGATCTCACTCACCGATTGTGGCGCAAAACGTTTCTGCTCTGCTGCACCTGCAGACAATAGCACTGTCGTTAGAAGTGTTTGA
Organism: Melanodrymia aurantiaca; assembly: GCA_032355825.1. Classification (NCBI taxonomy): domain Eukaryota; kingdom Metazoa; phylum Mollusca; class Gastropoda; order Neomphalida; family Peltospiridae; genus Melanodrymia; species Melanodrymia aurantiaca. The sequence goes on from JAULBR010030564.1 coordinate 4,746, forward strand.
GCTTGTGCGTGTTTTGTAGAGGTATTCGTACGATGTTACATAATATATTAACATTTTGACATTTTCTGTGCATGTTCATAATCATAATTATAATAAATGTAGGCAATTATGTAAATAAACAAGGACAATGTTTTCTCTTCTGTTAACATTTACTTTTGTACAACTCGCTTTACTACATTGTCACGTGATCGCGACACAATGGTGAGTAATTATCTTTAAATATCTCGGGATATCAACAAGAAATGTCAGCACACTAGCAACAAAATTAATGTAACGAGACATTAAATTATACAAAATTCCACTTTTCTAGACAAAACTAATTTCCGATATTCTTCAAATCCTCTATATAGCGACACATACAATCAAATAGTTAAAAATAAAACAGTAAGAACATTTGTAGTTGTTCAATGTAATTAGGCCACCAAAAGGAGTGATTTGAAGTGAGATACATGATAACTATTTCTTTGATAACGTCTTCTTGTAATAGTATTTATGATTGAATGCATTTCGATATGCAGGGATTGCTGAGGCATGTGTTTCAACTATTACGTCTTCACAAGAAACAGTCTCCAGGAACTGATGATAGACACTGGGTCCACCGATAGTGGCACTCTGCAATATCGACTGGAGACTATTGTTCTAGACATTGCTCTACGTAGTTTGACAAAACCATGGACAGACTCCACAGAAACAAAGAAAGAAAAGGTGTTCTTGAATTTGAATTATGCGAACAAGGGAATTGATTAAATAAATATTAGAAACATTCTTAGACACAAATCAGTTTTCCAGATGGAATATTGCTTGACATAAAAGAAACATTTACTGTTGGAAAGTTGTAGTCATCTTTTTTATCGTACAGCTTTGTGTAGATGCTTGTGTCGTTTTGAATCACTATGCAAAGATCAAGGTATGAAATAGATTTCCTACTTTTAAATCGATGGAAGGTGATCTTCTATCCTATTATTATTGAAAGATAAAAGATCATCAATGTAGCGCAAACAGAAATTGAAATTCTTGGCTAGATCCCTTTGTCAAAAGCCAGGTGACTAATTCGTTTCTCAAAATATTGATTGATCCCATGTTAACATGTAAACGATAACCTACCTGTACACTAGCATGTAACCAGAAACCAATCAGTCGGCCATAAGCAATTATAATAATAATAATAACAATCCATGCCTATGACCTCTCTTGTTTTTGTTCCCACTTGTGCACATTGACGTGTGTTTTTCGTTCGCTATCAACGATATACAGTAGTTTTATGATAGGAAATTATATTTTCCTTTGACATATTGAAATAGATGACATCGTTTGTAAAAAGAGTTCGAAAAATTATTGTATATAATGTTTGAGCGAGAGAAAAATACGGAAATCTTGCTAACATGTAATTTGTGGTAAAATAAAATTATAAACTTTCTACGAAAATAAATACGAAAATGTGTTCCGCAAAACAATAAACTAATGTGTTCCTTTATTTCTATCTTTCGGGGCAGAGATGACAATTCCAACATATATTTCTCCCATACAAGTCTGACATAATTATTCCCAGTACAATGACCCATGTAGCATAGCTCTGTCTTGCATCACATGATCGCAATCAGTTGTTTTCTGTGTAAATAATCGTCAACCAGTTCAAACTATGAATACAGTGTACTCCAAGAACTCTTAGTTGTGGGTTTTATTTGCTTTTTTATCTAGTTCAACCTCAAAGTATTATCGTAACTACAGGTCATAATACAGTTTTTGCATGCTCTCAATAAGACGTCGTAATTTGTGTTAGTCATGGCATTTCCGTGTCGGTATTGCTTTAGTAAGCGGTGTTTTCAATGATTTAAAGTCGGCACGGTATTGTCTATTAAATCAACAAAACAAAAGTAAAAGATAACAGTATAATAAGATTTTCAATTATCCAAACATTTCAAGCGCATAAACCGCATTTTGATGGGAAGCCATGCGTCGTACATAAAGAGTTCATTTCCTTTGAAGAAGTCAAGTCCTGTCTCTTTATGTACAGCGCCTCTTGAAGAACTGAGACAATCGATTTTCTCCGCACAAGAATACACTACAAAGTACTTCATAGAGTTGCGCTGCTGAAGAGTATCACTCTATTGACTCAGTCGACCTAGTGTATTTTCTCTCATGGACCATGATACAATTTTGACAATTTTAGAACAAAAAGTAACAGCTAGAAATAATTATTAGAAACAATAAAACCTACCTTAAAATAATATTGTACAATTACGAATAATTTAAATAAAATGAACACAAATGACAAATAAAGCAATAAGATCGTTATGGGGTGGGTGTTGGGGTGGGTGTTTGGGTGGGTGTTGGGGAGGTGGATGATCCTTTGAACACGCGTGAAATTAAGAATTATAAACAAAGCTCACATACCTAATTTCTAAACTCAACCCTCCCATATTCACTTACCTTAACTAAAAGAACTTTGGTATGTGTATATGTCTGCGTCTCTATCGGGCTTGGCGGTGCGGACGGAACCCGCCCATTTCTCTGTTGTGGGACAGCCAATAGAGGTATATCCACGTAAAACGAAACACTCTTTTGTGAACTTTGTGTCTCACTGTGCTTAGATTTATTGTACGTTGCAGCGGTCGTCTCCGAAGCGTTGGACAATCTAGCTTTTAGTTCCTCCCGAGTTGTGAGAAGTTTCCTATTCTCCGTTCTCTGCAGCACTGTCGGGGCAGAACGACGTCGTGGTTCTCCCTTCATGCTGCCGTTGTATCGCCGACGATGACGTCTCACCATGGTACCGGCGCGTGTTAACATGGACATGGTGTTGTAGTGGCATTCACTTTATGTCCCATCTACAGTTAGACACTCTCTTCATTGAATTTTTTCGTTTACACATTTCCGGTGGATGGGGGAAATGATCACCTCTTCTGTCAAACAAAGGTGAAAAGGAAAATTCACACCTAAAGCTTATTATTGCGATTTCTGGATTGAAGCATTATGCATGATAAGAACAGCCTGTCCTGGATGATGGACAACGTTCACTGTGCGATTCCTTCTTAGTACTTCAACGTACGCTCTAATGTTGATCGTGGTCTGTGGCACATTTCCTTGGGTGACGGAAACTGCTGTCTTGCAGAATTGCGACTAAGCGTTAATAATTAGCAAAAATGCGACATCATCCGAACGGATCTCTTTTTCAACATACTATCTTCAAAATGAATACTTATTTGCGGGCAAGATTTGCAATCGGAGGCGTTAACAAGGAGTCAGCCAGGTAGTGGTACAAATCCCCGAGACGAGACACACGGTAAGAAATAGATAATTGACATCTTCGTTTAATAAGCCCCGCCACGTGTGCTCATCGCTATTGGTCGTCGTTAGTGTATCTAACGATTGTACATTATTGCTATCTCGTGTGAACAGAACGTGCGATGTTTTAACAAGGTCTAGCCAAAAGTGTATTTGACCCGAAATGCTGGAGTGCGAGATAATTCTTGATGGTATAACAGTGCGTGTCATATAATGTGTGGCGTCTAATAATAGTAACTTTTAATTCAATATTATGAAATCGTGATTGGCAGCGAGTAAGTTCTTCAGTAATCGAATCCATGGTGTTCTTCTTTATCTAACATGTTACGGTATGTGTATGAGAAGATGGAGTCGTAGGACCCAGAAGTCTCCGGGTCATTATTGAGAAGCACTACAGGATGGATTAGGGTTGGAGTCGTAGAAACCGATTATTGTTGTTGTTCTACTGATCATTGCAGGAAACTAAAAATAAGAACGAACCGCAGCCAAGCAGTTATGTTTGACATTCGAACAAGACAGTGTTAGGGATTAAAGACGTGACACGAATTTGTGACTTGTTATTTGCGGAGCGGGATGTAGCCGAGCCCGAGGTTCGATAGGTCGAAGGATCGATCCTCGTCAGTAGATTTGTTGGGTTATTTCCCGTTTCAACCAGATCCACGATGATCCATCAAAGGTCGTGGTATGTGTGTTATCCTGTCTGTGGGAAAGTGCACATAAACGATCTGCTATTATTCGGTAAGAGTAGCTTACGTTGTTTGAATCGTGACTTCCATGCGTATTTGTATTTTTAGCTGAGCGGGGTGTGGCTCAGCGTAAGAGCGTCCGCTTAATGTTCGGTAGGTCAACGGATTTATCCTCCTCAGTGGACCCGTTGGGTTATTTCTCGTCCCAACCAGTGATCGACGGCTGGTATATCAAAGGCCGTGGTGCGTGCTATCAGGTATGTCCGTAGGAGTAGCCTAAGTGGCGGAAGCGGGTTTCCACTGTGACCAAGTGTCGATATAAGCATGCGTTTGACATCCAACAACTCCTGTTTAATAATCAATGTATTCCAGTGGTCTCGTTAAACAAACAAACTTTATCTTACTTACAGACATGGAATAAACAAGAGCTCGCCTATCGCAGAGATAGGACCATGATATTGGATTATCTGCGGTTAATATTTAAAGAAGTGGACATTTTTAAACAACTGTTTCCCATGTGGACCTCCCACGTCTCCTAAAATTAAAACGCGCAATAATTTGATTAGTCAATTCAATTATTTATTTGCTCAAAATCAAATGATGGTTATGGAGCCTAAAAATTAAATGACAATTAGTATGGCCATAGAGATAAAATGTCAGCCAATAAGAGATGCATTTCGCTGAATGCGCATTGTGCGGTGGAAAATACCAAATAATAAAGTCCCGGGTCGTAGTTCGAGGTGAACCTTTTAATTGGGCACTTAATGGTGCCTGGCCTGCAATTGGTAATCTATGTAATTGGGTTTTCTGCTATGAAATTCAGTTTTATATAGGCAAAAAATGCATGTAATTTTATTTGACCTGGTACCACTTTAGCAAGTACAGTCTTGCTTGAAACATGTATAGGGTACCGGCTAAAATTAGAACATCCGGTTATGTAAAAAACGCGATGAACAAAGTCCTTTTTTTTTGGATTAGTTTTATGTATGAGGTGTTGTAGTAGTTATATTTATGGAGCACATATTAATTGATACGTTATTTGTAGCAGTTTTAAGCACATATGTTAACATGGTGGGCTATGGGATTTTATTTGGTATATTGCACCCTTAAGCTCTTGAACATAAAAGAACAAAACTCAGTTTCATAATTAATACAAAAAAGTGGCTCAATTCTGATGAGATCACCCAGACATTTCTAGAAACTGAATTGTAATGTGTGTGTATTTTTTAGGGCATCAAATTCACCAAGAGGTCCCTCTGCCAAGTTCCTGGTTGAAAATGGTAAGTCTGTTTGTTAAATAACCACCCATTGCTAGTTGCTGTCATAATGTGAACGGTAGTCAAATACTGTACAGAGAAACATGTACATATTATACACAATGTTCAGCAAGCCACCACCTATTTTGGGAAGTTCTTAAATTCAAGTAATATTTTGATCATCTTCCTCACTGTGTGTTTAAGTGTGGTACAACATGAGAAATTTATGAATATCAAAAGTATTCTTAACCATTTTCGACCTATTGTAGGGCTTGGTATATCATTATTTTCACCACTTTTTGCCGAACTAGACAGATTGGTGTAGCTTGAATATTGCAATAGAAGACCATTGTCCTGAAAGTGAGATTTTTATGTGTGGTAAATAATTACAAATCAAACAACATGGATTAAAATAAACTATTCACATATTGATAATTCTAATAACATTGTTAAACGAAATGCATTGCGATTTCTAGAAAAACTTGTCGAACAAGGATAGATAAATAAAGAGATATCTGTAAAGTATTTCAAAATTGCTTTGCAATAACTTTGTCTCATGCTTGATTTAGTTAAGTTTTATATTTTTAATTGAGTTGAGAATTTCTTTAACTAACAGTGCATACTATGATGGAATTGAAATTGACTGGAAACTGTTTGAAAACATCACGGCCGCTGCTCTCGTTTGATAAGGTTTGTGCGTTGTGCTGTGCGAGTTAATCTTTATATTAGACATTATGTAACAGACATCTCAACCTCCACTGAGCAGAACCGAACCAGGACCCTCTGTGTGAGAGTCAAGTGCTCTACGAATTGAACTAAAGGGAAGTACCCTCTCGCTGAAGCCAGTAGGAGCTCTTTATATCAACACTACTACAATTACTTTAATTTTCATTTTGATAAATTATGTGATGTGATACAGGCATTTTCTCAATCCTGAACTAATTGTTGTATATGGTGGCTCGTTGCTTATATGGTGGCTCATTGCTTGTAGAGAGGCTCATTGCTTGTAGGTAGGCTCATTGCTACAAGCATATTGTAGGGTGGCTCATTACTTGTGTTTTTAAAACTCGTTCGATTATTATACTGCTTTGTTTTGTGAAGACTAAAATTGAGACTTTACCATCAGATTGATTCTGTGATTCATAAAGTTTTCCTTTACATCTTGATTGGCAATGTTTTTCAGAAGTTTGATGAAAGCCCACATTGGAAGATTCTGAAGGAACTGTTTACGCAAGTAAGTGAATGTTAATTTATTAACAGTAAACTTGGTATACACCTGAAACTAGAAAATATGCATGTACTAGTGATTCTCACTTCTCTGACAATTCTTAAAGAATAATTTCTCATTTTAAACAGTTTCTTGGCAATCATTTATCATCCTAGTTATCCGCCTGTTTATTTTATTTTCCTTTTGTGTATCGGACAATTTTCAAGCTGTTTGTGTCAATTGTTATTTTTTTAACTAGATTAATGCAATTTGTGTCTTGATGTCTGAAACATTTGATGGTTTTAAAAAGTCTAGAGCTACTGTTGTCTTCTACATTGATAGTGTTGTATAGGCAGTTTTTTTTCTTCTTCAGATATTTGGCACACCAAACTATCATCCTAAAAGCCAGCCATTCATTGACCACGTGTTCATGTTTTCTGTTGTCGACAACAGAGTGTGGTTCCGTAATTACCAGATTCTTGAGGAAGATGGTTCACTAGCAGAGATAGGTGAGATATGTCATCAATAATTTGTTGGAATAACTTATTCCACCTATGAGTATGACATAAGTATAATCTGTGTATTTAATATTGGACTGCAAAAAAAAACTCGTTACATTATACTAAATAAACGAAATGTGGATTATTTGAGCCTATTCGATTTGTGATCTTCCACTTGGTTAATTAAGTGTAAAAGCTAAGCTAATTCTTATAAAATTCAATCATTAACTAAACAATTTCTATACAATAGAAAAAAAGAAGCTTTTATTAATGTAAACATGAATGAGCCACAGTTATTGAATTATTTTTGATCCACTTCAAGCATTCAATCGCAATGGATCCCCCTGTTTTGATGTTTAATTTATCTGTATTGGTGTCAAACGATTTTGTTTCAGGACCAAGATTTGTACTGAATCCAATCAGGATATTTGATGGCAGTTTTGGTGGACCAACACTTTACCAGAATCCACATTATGTTTCTCCAAACGAGGTTTGTTATATTACGATATTTAGGAACTGTATTTGTGAAACGTTCTTGCAGCCTTTGCACATGAAATGTGGATACTATATAAACATGTTTCTGCTCTGTTGTGCCTGCAGACAATAGAACTTGACTGCGTATCCTTGTTGTTGATGAGGTATTGATATGACATGTAACAAGCCATTTTACAAATTGAACCTCAGGTGGACACTCTTGTGCCGAGCTATGCGCCATTCCAATTATATGTTTTCAATTATTACCTTCGGTCAACAAAGTTTAATTGCATACAACTCGCTTCACTGTAACGTGATCATGCTTTTGGCAAGATAATCTTGACACTAAGCAATCGTGATCGATTCTCTTTAATTATGACCACATTTCCTACACACTTTCCCTAATGAATAAGAAACATTAAGAATTTGTGATTATTTTATGGAAATGGCACCCATTTTAATTTGGTAATTAGCCAAACTTGTTAATTTATTTACAGTGTAAAACTTCACATCTAGATTTTTATCAGACATGTATTGACATTCAAACCGTTTGTATTCTATGTTTCAGTATCGCCGGAAGCTTAGAATGTCTGTGGCGGGGAAATATGTTGCTCATATTGATGCCAAGAAATCTCTGAAACTACGTCGACCCACAGAGTCTTATAAAGTTGATCCCACAGATGATGTCTTTCAAACAATAACACCAGAAACCACGACAACAACAACTCGTGGCAGAGGCAGAAGATGACAAGTCTGCAATGAAGTCTTGCAATAAAACATTAAAAACTCTCACAAACATGCACACCATATTGTTGTCAATATATGTATACATAAATAAAACTGCAGCAGAAAATTAAAATAGCACCAAAGGTCACCCAAACAAGACTGGTAGGCTGCAGGGGTGATTGTGGATAATATGAGAAGAATAGGTCATAAAAGGCTCAACAAATTCCCATTACTGTGTTGTACGTAGTTGTCTTATTGTGACCGTATGGAAAGCTGGAATCATGGATAGGTGTCCTGAGACCATTTTATTTTTCTCACTACCATCCATTCCTGTTTTTATATCTTTATACAATGATAAAAAATTGTATAATAATACTGCAATAACCGCATTTATAACCTCACCATTCAAAATAGACTGCTTCCCACATCAGCAATAATTTAATTCACATCCTAGAAACTGGCTTTCTATTTCATAAATTTAACAATAAAATTAGAGTATAATATTACCATCATATCTAGGAAACTAATATTGCACTGTTTAATCAGCCATTTATTTTGGGATGGAATTTTGAAAGCCCATATTGGTCAGAGTTTACAGCATTTCAGTGAACATGTGAAATAAAGTTGCATTTTGCTAAACACAAATGTTTGTTGTTTGTAAAACCTCAACATCTAACCGAACAAATCGTGTAGGTATAGAAAAAGGAACCACTAGAGCACATCAGCTATTTGATATTAATTATACTGTGATTTCAACTTGTGGTCTCGGGGGTGAGGAAACCCTGCTGGTACATAAACACAATTTCGCATTCACAACTTAAAAAACTACAATTGACACTCTAGTTTTAGTGTTTATTTTCACTTTTATCCACAGTTTTACAATATCAAATGAAAGGTATTTTACAGAAGTAAATGAAAGCTATTTTACAAAAGTAAATGAAAGCTATTTTACAGAAGTAAATGATATCGTATTTTGTTTAATGAGAACACATGCAGAGTGGACTACTCGCTTACAACTGTCGATGATATAACAGATTACCGTACAATAAACTATTGGTCAAACATGCTTATCTGAGTTAAAGGACAAAACGTCAGTATATCGTTATGACCATCACCAATGAAGGACACATGGTATTATTATAATACAAGGTACCATATTCAAGATCGAAAGTCCGAGATAACATAGTTTGACTTATTTTTTTACATATTTACACAGGTAAAGCAATTTATGATAATACAAATTACTAATAGTAAGACGGGATGTTATTATGAGCTACCATGTATTATTAAGTGCAAGTCGCACGTAAAGTAATTTTCTTTTCTCCTGTGCTTTAGCAATCGACTACAATGAAATTATTTCACGAGGGACTTAAACGCAATAATATATGGTAGTAAATTTAATCTATTTACCTTAAGACGTTTGATTGTTATTACGATGCATTCAAAATTTTTATTACATCAACCTAACTGGAAAAACATGAATCAAGCTGATTCTACCCAATGTTAATATATTACAATCCTATGTTTTGCCAAAGTTACTTTTTACTTATGCCTCTGTCTGGTTGGTGATAACAACAACCAATCAAGTTATACCAATGTTGTGATATTTCTCTGTGAGAAAACATGAACAATATTTTCCCAGTTATCTTTGCATGCTGGGGTAACAAAGTATACATAACTAGCACATGAACAACTAATCCCACATTATCACAAAACATTAAAATTCATGACATAAGATAATTAATTGAGGAAATGGGTATATACACAGCACATGGTCTCGGAAGCAGCCTATCTAGTCACAGTTGCCTGTACTGCAGCAAAGATCGTAACTTGATGAAATGCACGAATTTGCTATAATGATAATGTTTGATAATGCCACTTTAGAAATGAGTTCTTTATAGTTTATTCTCTTCGTTTTCTGTGTCCTGGAGCAGGGGATGCTACTCTTGAGGAACTGCGGGATGATGTGGCTGGTTCATCGTCCGATTCCTCCTGAAATAAACAATAGATGTCACATCAGTCCACATACTGTGTTACACTGTTACAAAGAGATGTTCTCAAATACCGACAGTACAAAATCAGTGTAGCTAGCAACACATCAATTCTTGGGGATTTTTTTAAAACTTTTTTCTGTATTTCCAGCATGGACTACTATAATAATAGGCAAACAGTCTATTTTTTAACCTATGCTTAGCTGAATAATGCAAGCTATGTGGATAAATGGACTGCATGAATTAGATCCTTGTTAAAATATAACAATGAAAGCTGTCAATGCAGTGGACTCGTGGATCCATGTCGGATGTATAAAATGTGTTATGGAAATCTCTGATGATATATTTTGTATTATATAATTATATACTTTAATGTATCTCGTTATGAATATTTAATTGAAAAAGTAAAGTTTGTTTTATTTAACGACGCCACTAGAAACACATTGATTATAAATCAGCAGTTATTGGACGTCAGA
>JAULBR010030674.1:0-15342 GCA_032355825.1 Melanodrymia aurantiaca
ATAACATGACAAGTGTTACCGGTACTGTAATAACATGACAAGTGTTACCGGTACTGTAATAACATGACAAGTGTTACTGTAATAACATGACAAGTGTTACCGGTACTGTAATAACATGACAAGTGTTACACCGGTACTGTAATAACATGACAAGTGTTACCGTAATAACATGACAAGTGTTACCGGTACTGTAATAACATGACAAGTGTTATATGTGTATGTATAAGACCAGTGTATGGCACTGATATATCAGGCCAGGACGGTGCATGTATATTACAGATGACAAATGAACTCACCAGATAATAACATCTCGTCTTGTCGACACGAAGTAGCTGGCACGGGTTGTATCAGCACATCATACATCTCGGTGATAAATCTCATACGATCACTGATCTGTGAAATACACCACGCAAAGCAAATAACACAAAGCAAAACAACATAAATAACTTCAAATAATTAGCAATAAAACTACTGAATATTCTCTAAGGTACTGTAAGATTTGTAAACCAATTGAAAACATTTTATATACAAATGGATTGGGCAACTTCCAAGGCTGTCTGATAAATTTTACTAAGTGTAATTAGTTAATGCAAAAAAAATTTGCTTTACCATAAACAATAATATTTTTTCCAAAAACGAACACTCATTGCAGGGAATCCTAAATATGGGACTGGTAGTCCTTGTATTTGAATTATGGTCAAGACTGATTTGTGAGTACATGTCATCTCGACTTTGTTGTAATGTCTCTTTGAGTCTACCTTGTGCAGAGATAAGCATTTGGCTATGTCAATGGTTTTATCATTTACATTTCATGTGGAGCCGTAGTTGGCTCTGGAAATTGACAAATAAAAATGCTACAGCCACTGAGGAAAAAATACAGCCTCCAGTTGTAACTAATCGTTGTAACTAATCATTTTAATGATTAAACACAAGATCCTGTACATATTACATATTAGCATAAAAGCCAAGACAAAATCTAATGACCTTAAATACAAAGAGAATTGATGTAAATTGATATACAGCAAGAATCACCCAAGTTCCAATCATATTCAATGCTCATGAATCAAATTGGAAATTCATATCCTGCGATGCTTATTAATTCTCTTGCGCCCATGACAAGTTGAGCAGATATTAAAAGTTGTAAATCAGCAAAATAATCTTGATGCCAATATCACCCAAAAAAAAAATCAAAATCATTAATTGATTATTCATGCAAGAGTTTTTAACAATCCATTCCACAGCATTCTTATTAGATAAAATAACAAGCTGACTATCGCTTTTTTAATAAATTCAGTTTCAATTTGGTTTCATATTGCACCGTTATCCATATTCATGTTTTGAATGCAGCATCAGTTGGTTATTGTGCTTACGAGCAGAACGTGTCACGGATCGGCTTTAAATGCTCACCACTAACAAGTAATGCAAGGTAATTGTGCTTTTAATATCTCTCCATTCCACAATAAAACGAGATACTGCCCTGAGCATGACCTTGTTGCCAACAGAGATGCAATATACCAACACAATATTCCGATGGTGCAGTTTGAATTAACATAAAGCATTGTCTAAATGTTTGTGTCATCGACATGGAGAGTTTTACAGATGGCGAGGCTCTCGGATAAACCTCATCAGAACGAGCTGACCATCTGGGAAAACCAGCGAGAAGTGACAACCGAAGAAAAAACACCACCGCAACAAAATCAACACATACTAAAGGTGTCAGTGAAATGTTTTAAATTCTCAACTTTTAACATCATTTTTTATGGTGCATAATACATCTGTTTTTGTACTTGTTACGTTGAATGAGTCAGTGAAAGACAAAGAACAGAGTCACTGTAAATATAATCATCCTGTTGTCCTCTGATGCACTCGTCACAAAGAAAGATTATGCATGTAGCCAATTACAACAAAACTTGCAGTCTGCACGACTTATCAAGCAAACTGATCACAAACGTGCTCTCATTTGTAAAAACTAAATAAATAGTATTTTAAAGAAAAGATTAAAACATGAATAAGGCTTTCTTGTATAAACATCCTGACAAAATCTGACAAAAAGCTAATAAACTATATTTAACATTATATTGATGCAAAATGTAATAAACATATTTTAGTAAACAAAATGTTTTAGGATCAACTAGATATAATAGCGAACATGTTTGCTATATCCACAAAACAATCTGTCCAGCCATCTAGTTCAACAAGACATACACACAAACAAACACACACACATACACATTCAACCAACCAACCAACCAACCAACCAACCAACATATTTACTTGATGTTTTTTACCAGGTAAGAAAGTAATCTGTATTTCATATTTCAAGTTTTCAGATTGAAATGTCATTGATGGTGATATTCAGATGGGAATTAAATGTCAGTTCTTCATCCGATGTTGGAATGAAATTAAATTATAATACATTTATATGTAATATTGATTTTGAAAAACACTACTGTAGAAATAATATTCCGTTATTCCGTGTTGTAGAGCTCTGTATAAAAATGTTGTCACAAGCTATAATGGAATCCAAAGTCAAAAATCAATATTATGTTAGTCTAAAATCAGGTTAAAAGCCAATGGCCGTCTTGTATAGAAAGACAACAATCGTGTCACTTAGACAGTGTGACACCATTAACAAGCCAGTTACTGATTTGAGATATCTGCTGGTCAGAATTTGTTTGGATCTTTGCAGTCTTAAAAATCATTTAGGCTGAATGAAGACAGTTCTTTTAGATTAAAAACAAGAAATCTGTGGGTGAATAGTACATTTATGGATTGCAAGATATTTTTTCATCAGACCAAAACAAAACTAATTGTCCAACAGGCTGAACCTGTATAGAATCTCTCTGTGATAGGGGCCTAATTATTTAAAGAAAGATCAAATTGATTTGTTTAACATGGCTGCAGCACATTAATAATCATTGGCTATTGGATGTCAAATGTATAATTATTTAAACACGAACTAAGACGAAGACTGCATTCTGCACACAAACTACTCTTTCCAATTAGCAGCAAGGGATCTTTTATATGCACTTTCCTATACACAGGATAGCACAAACCACAGCCTTTTATATACCAGTTGTGGACCACTGGCTGGTACTGGAAAAAAAACAAAGAATTTACTCAAACTTTTGTTCCTGGTATAGACCGACAATAACTAATGATTTAAAGACTCTCAATCACCAAGTTAGGCACCAAACGTTTCTGCTCTGCTGCATCTCAATCCAACAGCATGACCATAGAAATGTTTTAACTAATTAGCTACAGGTTTTGGCGATGTATTTGTACGATGTACAAAACAAAATGTTACGTAATATAATAACATTTTGACATTTCTCTTGATGTCATAATCATATAATAAATGTGTGCAATTGTATATATAAACACGGACAGTGTTGTTTCTTCTGTTTATACACAAACCCTCCCACACTGTGGTCTTGTGGTCGCACTTTTCACACCAAAATGGTGAGTGATTTTCTTTATTTCCCAATAATTATAACAGAATAACTAATGGACAATTTTCTTGCTCATACAGACAGAGAGTAACTACTGCTTTAATTGCCAACCATTATGACAGAATAACTAACAGAAAACTTTCTTCCTGGTACAGACAGAGAGTAACTAATGCGTTAATTGCCAACCATTATGACAGAATAATTAACAAAGATACTATTCTTCCTGGTACGTTACCATAGCGGTGTAGACTAACTATTATGTGTTAGTGCATGGCAACCAGGGCTCATAGAGAGCATAGTAATACTGAGAGTATTAATACTGATATATAGCAACCGCTAAAGAGAATCACTCACCATTTTGGCGAGAAATGTTAGCAGCTAGCTAATGACTTAGAGGTTCTCCCAATCGACTCTAGACTTGGCAAGCAACTTAGAAGTTTGCTACCATTAGAAGGGTTTTATGAATAAGACTTGGCAAGAAACTAGAGTTAGAAGCCAGTTTCGCAACCAACTAGGCTTAGCAACCTTTTATGAATTTGGGCCCTGGTGGCCTACCGGTAACCACTGCACTGTGGAGATCGGTAATGTGACTTCAATCAGGCACACAATGTATAGACTGATGTCAGTGTTGATACAGAGTGTTCGAACAATTCATACATATTTAACATGAGCTATTGATGTTAATAACTTCAAAGATCGGCGATAAAATTCAAAATGGTCACCAAATATCATATGTTGTAGAAGCTATTGTTAAATATTACATCATATTTGTAATGTGCAATTGTTCTGTTGCTTGTAAATTTGATACCTGAATTTGTGGACAAATACCAGATTTTAAATGTTGGTATCCAGACACAAATCAATTAACCTCTAACCTCAACATATTGGAAGTAGGGGCCAACCAAAGAGGTTTCAAGATCTACTTCAGTTGTTTCATAACAAACTAACCATTGCCTACAATATACAGTGTAAGGCGATAAAAAGAATTACTGAATAAAACATAGATAGCAACACCATTTGTATGCTTTGACGTACAATTTGTATGCTGGTGTTATTGCCAAAATGATGTATGCGCTTCTATTACCCTTCCCATTTCATTTACAAGTCAAATACATTAATCGACTTGAGTATCGAATGAATCTCCACAGCTGAAGTCATGATCGGTATTGTACTTTCTTCTCATATACTTTGTACTTTGTTGGAAGATTAAATTGAACGTTCATGAAAATGCATGAGATTGCATGTACACGATTTCTGCACATATTATAGTACATGTATAATCATGTATATGTTAAATAATGCATAATTGTTAAATAGGCCATGCAGTTAATAGACCGAGAGAAGAGCGGTCTATACTCAATACAATGAATCTATCACCATTGTGAGGTATATATATTCCGTTTTAGTCTTTGTTGCAAATTTAAATTTTGCAAAGTAAACAAAATTACTTGAAGATTGATTTGTTTTGACCACAGGCGGACATTCTACCTCTGAGCTACGTCCCGCTCCTAACTTACTTTCAAGTGAAACTAAATATATATATATATATTTTTTTAATTAGTTTTTTTTATTTCCATAATAAATACTGTCAAAGTGAATATTAAAACAAACCTGCGCCTGCCAACTTCACATTTGCACATGAATAACAAAATTATTCTGCTGCTATCTCGCAATCTCCGGATTCAAACATAGACGCGACAAGTCACGCTAACAATAAGTACCACACTTGTACTCAACATTCATGAATGATAATTTGTTGGAAAATCCTTGACAACTAACACTTCTATACTTTTGGCATTGTTTACTAGGATCAAGAAGCTAGGGTCAAGAGTAGCTGAAAGAGACTGTGTTATTCTTTGCATGGATTACCTGTCATTAAAAGTCTCCCTAATACCATGACTAGACTCAACTCTCAACGTTCTAAGTGGCCACTTCAATGTATGTAAATGTGTAAATGTCACAGGTATTAAAATTCTCTGCCAGTTTTAATTGCAGGTGGGACAGACAATTCTTTCGATTTTTAACTTTAAATTTTGAAGTTCAGTTGGATAAGTAATTATATTCTTTACTGGATAATAGAAGCCATTTGTCTAATTAATATTGCAAAATATTAGCTTTTGGGTGAATGCAATTTTGGATGAATCTTCTAATAATAATTTTTTGTAACAGATATTTTGGTTAATGACACCATTGATAAAAAACCCATCATCAATTGAATGTCAGATAAATGGTTTTTTGACACATGGTCTCAGAACAAACTCACTGCCACCACATATGTTACTCTTACTTATTAGCAGCAAGGATCTTTTAATTGCACTTTCCCAAAGAAAGAATTGCACATATCACAGCCTTTGACTTATCAGTTGTGGACCACTGGTTGGAACAGAGAAAAAATAATATTATAAAAAAAGAAAGAATATAAACATCTGTGAAACTCTAGCTTCAATTGTGAGATTATTAAGTTGATTTAGCTCAGAACTCGTACAAACTGGGAATCGGAGACGAGAAATATTTACTCTACAGCCCCAAGTGCATCACATTATTCAACAGTGAAAATCATAGTCTGTCAAATATATAAAACAAATTTAGACACAAAAATGTGTCCATTATAGTTTGCCAAATATATAAAACAAATTTACACCTAAGAATGTGTCCTAGCTGTTTTGATCCTAATTTCAACTGCGATTGTGAAACATTTAGTTGTGTCACATTCAACAAAACCACATTGTATAGAAATTGATATCACAAATTAAACAAGTAAAAGCAATGTAGGTACATCATGAATGTTAAAAGACTTTTAAATTCAATTTTCATACAAAAATGCTATCACAAAATAAAGCATTTTGTCAATATCAAATTGCTTGCCAAAAGAACTATATCTCAATCCCATATCTATTTTACGCACTACAGGGCCACCCCAGTATGAAATTTAGCCGTTTTGTGAGTGAACAAAGCCACGCTGTCAGTATTAGTAGCGAGTGAGTGATTCTGCAAACATTGTTACACGTAGGGTTGTCAGTTGGTGTGTTGAGACGATGAGGGTGTCACACATGTAGGTGAACTAGCCACATGATGTCCGCAATGATCCACGTCAACGATCCACGTCTTTCACAGCGATCCACGTCTTTCACAGCGCTTCATTCACTAAACATATCTATACTGCTACAACAGGCGATCACTACATTCACAAGTTAACAATTTCTTTGATTTTTTAAACTATAACTTGTATTTTTTATAAGTTATTAGTGGTTGCGCTTCAAATGACGAGACACACATAACTAGCAATGTATTTGAAAACGCAGAAGAAGAAGAAGAAGAAAAGAATAACAATCTACGGTGTATTAAAAGTAATCTGTCATGGCATTTTGGTGGACAATTTTATAGGCTGTTAATGTTTGTTTAATGACACCACTGAAACACATTGATCATTAATCAGTGGAAATTAGATGCCAAATGTATTGTAATATCGACACTTGGTCACAGAGGAAACAGACAACTGCCACATAGGCTACTCTTCTTTGAATAACAGCAATGGATCTTTTATGTGACCTTCCCCAGACAGGATAGCAGACACCACAGTCTTTAATAGACCAGTCGTGGGACGCATAAAATAAGATATCTTTTCAAACTATCAACAGATATTCTGTATGACTGAATATAAAGGGCTGGGACCATTTTACTAAGCACACTGCTGGTACATTTGATATCTTTAGGAATTCTGCACGAAAGCTAGAACTGATGGAAACTTCAAGGAGCATACAATGCTTGTTTTTGTGCTTAACGACTAGTTAACTTTGCATGGGGTATACACAACACCTTGATGTGTGTCCCAGGATCCCATGATGTGTTCATGTCAGCACCATATGTTTCACCAAGATACAGATATTAAAATATTCATTTCTCCTATTTTCTACCTTGGCCATGCTGACATTGTTTACTCTGCAAGCCACACCATTGAATGGCCTAGAGGTGTTTGGGCACGATGATTTCTAGGAACTCCAGCAGTCTAATCAGACTTTTACCTGAAGAAATGATATGGGGTAATGCCTTCCTCCGGCTTTAAGTGGGCTTGTTAGTTTTGCAAAGGATACCTGAAAATATAGACCTGAAGAGTATTCAGGTATTCGCTGTTTGTTTGTCTCTGTCTTCACGTGGTGAGCCAAGAGGGTGGAATGTAAGGTCTTCCACGTTTTTTCCTTATCTTCCGGTCTTTATTTCATTCTTTATCTCTTTAATATCCTGTGCTTGGTGCTTCACAGTAAATACATCAGAGTCTGTATTGTTATCACATTTATTTTGCCAATATTAATAACACCTGAATCAGTTTGATAATAGACTTTCCGAATACAAAACCTTTTCGTTTCCTCGTTGAATGTCAGCAACTCAAATTTGTTTATCACAAGTCATCAGGAATGGAGTTTTCTTTAATACAACAGACAATCGGCGATCAGTCAAGTCAGAACAGCATGTTCGAACCGTAATCAATTATAATAAGGAAATAAGTTACATTTCTTGCAGATTGATGAAAACACTCTAATGCAGTGCCATCGATATACATGTATTTTGATTAATAATGATGAAGTTTGTTTAGCAACATGTCGAAGCACAGTGATTAATAATGTTCGGTTATTGGAAGTCAAACAGTTATTTTGATATGGTCTCAGAAGAAACCTATTACCATCATAAAAGGCTACTCATCTTAGTTATTTTGATACATGGTCTCAGAACAAACATATTGCTACCACAAAAGCCTACTCTTATCGATTAGTTAGTTATAGTTATAACTTATTTACGTGCTTATAAGGTTCAAGCACGTCTGTCGTGGTCACACAGTCAAGCCGCCGCCTCAGCTGTCTGCCCACGACAGAAGTTAGTGTTAGTATGAGAGAGGAAACCCGCTACTCCAAATTGATAAGTAGCAAGGGATCTTTCATATGCACTCTCCCACAGACAGGTTATCACATACCACAGCCTTTGTTAAACCAGTTGTGGACACTGGTCGGTATAAGTGGTATAACACCTACCCTTTGAGCCTGGAGGAGCACTTACTCTGGGTAGGTCGAGGCAGCTGGACTACGTGACCATGACAGACGTGCTTGAACCTTAATGGGATATAAGCACGTTAATTGGTTATAACTAACTAACTAACTAACTAACTAACTAACTAACTGCATCATGATAGAGAAATCAGAAAACCTGAAGTAAGGTCTACCCACTACACCATGATGCAATAGTAGTAAATATCGATGGTTCTCCACATGGTGACGCTGCCCATTGTCCTGACTTCTTTAGTTTAAATAGTCAATACACCATTTTGTGTGTTCCTGTGTGCGTGTGTGTGTGTGTGTGTCTGTCTGTCTGTCTGTCTGTGCGTGCGTGCGTGTGTGGAGGGTTGGGGTGGGTAACATCGTATGCCTAAATAAGTATTGATTAGTTTTACAAAGTATGTGAAAAAAGATATTTAAACTTTTGAATCATGTTGCCCATTTTAAAGATAATTGGTAATAAAAACTTGGCAAAGTGTCAAAACCATTGACAAAACTAACTGTGTATCTTAGCACAAGGCGGAGTCCAGCGGATATTGTGACAAAGTCGAATAGCAACCAAAGTCGAATAGCAACCAAAGTAGTAATATTAATGATGCCAAAACTTTGCTCGCAAAATGTGAGCCAGAGCGTATCCCGATCTATCGGTGGCACCCGTCATAAGCACAGCCATTTTGTTTTCTATGGTGTTAACGAGGTGAAAGTACGGTATTGCATCAGACAATTTTATGTATCTAGTATGCCTCTGAATGTCTGCCATAAAACTTTAGAATAGTTTTACCAGTCCATGACAGAGGCCGCGGAGCATGTTAAATAGTGGAGAGCAGATTACTGGGGTGGGGGTGTAAAAGTGTATGTGTATGGGAGTGGTGGCACGTGAGAAATAAAAAATATTATTTAGGTAAAAAAACAATTTGATAAAAAGAAAGTCTGAAAAGTAGGTTAGGAGACATTGCCTCGAGACCAACCCTCCTGTTCAGCCGACCCTGCGTGAATGTTTCAACCCTGCCCTAGTCCGAAGCCAGGACTCGGGGAACAGAGATCTGGAAATGCTTCTGGATTTGCTTAACCATAAATATACTGAAAGAGTAAAAACAAATTGTGCCAACATTTTTTTTTAATGTTTTCATTAAAAACATCATGATAACAATATTTTGCGTTTTTAATAATTAAATTGAATGTAGTATGATGATGCACACTTATTTTAGCTCAACTTAGCGTTTAATAATTAATTAATCTTCTTTTATTTTTGTTTAAATAAGGAAAATGTAAAACATAGTCCTTGCGGTAATCAAATCAAACACAGGTGCTCATTTTAGACGTTTTCGTAAGAAGGT
Source organism: Melanodrymia aurantiaca (assembly GCA_032355825.1). Lineage (NCBI taxonomy): Eukaryota > Metazoa > Mollusca > Gastropoda > Neomphalida > Peltospiridae > Melanodrymia > Melanodrymia aurantiaca. The sequence goes on from JAULBR010030674.1 coordinate 9,835, forward strand.
GGGTCTCGTTCACAAAAGGAGCGCTTTGAAAAACACGAACAGAAGAAATCAGCATGGCGACCAACGCCAGCAAAATGGTGAAAGGAAAATCACAAGAGCAAATTATCGCTGGTTTCCAAGAATTAAGACAACAACAAAGAATGCTAGCATCAAAAATATCAGAAATAGAAATGGATATGAAAGAACATGAGTAAGTATCGAATCATTCTTGGCAGAATGTCGCTTGAATTAATTGTGTGTGTTGTTTAGGTGTTTTCGTTAAAACTTTTCGAGGTGATACCCTGGTATTATTTGGATTTTAGACGTTTCGCCCCTAAACCAGTTCGCCAGTCTGTTCGTCTATTCTTGTATCTCAACTATTCATAACATTACGCTTCATTCCGTCACAATTGTGGGGTAGGGGTGGGGACCTTCAGGGCAAGACTTTCGAATTAATCAAATTACTAATTGGGGAAACAAATTTTCGGCAAGAGATCTGAATGTTCCCTCCTCCAAACTATTCATATCATGACACTTCATTTCGACAACATTAGAAGGCGAACTTTGAGATATGTTTCTGGTAATGTGAAATATATATAATTGTTCCATATTATTTCAGGTATGAAAGTTTATTTAACTTTTTGGTTGTGTCATTACTTGGTCACTATGATGTAATTTTACATAGAAATAAATTACAATGATGTGTTATTATTACTTAAATGTATATCGGGGCGGGGCGTAGTCCAGAGGTAGACTGTCTGTCTGTGGCGGGATGGATCAAGGGATCGATCCTCCACAGTGCAAAAACATTTTATGGGCTATTTTCGTTGCAGCCAGTGATACATGACTGGTTTATCAAATTCAGTGGTGTGTGCCATCCTGTCTATGTGATAATGCACATAAAAGACACCTTGCTGTTTTTCGGTAAGAGTAGCCCATGAAGTGGCGACAGCGGGTTTCCTAAATCACGTGCCAATATAACCATGCGTCTGACGTTCATCAACCGCTGATTGATAATCGATGTGTTCCAGTGGCGTTGTTAAACTATCAAAGTTTATCTTTAACTGTATTTCAGACTAGTAGCGGAAACGCTGAAGGAGGTTGACTTGGCACGGAAATGTTACCGAATGGTTGGCGGTATTCTCGTTGAGCGGACAGTGAGTGACGTGTTACCAGCTCTTATAAACAACAAGGATCAGGTCAGTGTGAGCGTGGACCATCGGCGTGTAATTCAATAGTATAAACTATCGAACTGCGCATGTAATTTAAATACCCCCACCCAACCTTCCAGTATTTTAGCTTACATTATTATTAATACACTTTAAGTTAAATATACACCCCTTCAAAATAAAAATTATTTCTGCTCTGAAAGGGAGACCTGGCACCAGCCAAAACTCGTGCCCAGGATGGACGTGCCTGAACCTTTAGTGAATATTGGCATGTTAATAGAGTTTCCATTTCCGAGAGTTTGAACTGTCAAAAGATGGCACTCACGTTCACAACAGATTTGTTTACCACTGATCAAAGATTCGCGATAATTTATTTTTCAAGATGAAAATTTTTAATACAAACAGTGATGCACATGAAACATTCGTAGTGGTCCACTATTTTTCCACTCCAAAACGTGTATAGGGATTTATTCAGGATTTATCACTGAGGTTCTCTGGCTGATGCCATTGGCAAAACTAGTGAAATTTTATAAATAATATAAAACAAAATTACATTGAACATTTTGTTAATGAGCAATATCTAAAAACCATGATTTTGTTGGAATAGTTGTACAAAGAATCAATGCAATGTTAATATTATTTGTTTTTTTAAATTTTAGCTTTATAAGTCGGCTACTTTTCAGTGATTTCCTAAAATGATATGATGTATTCTCTTTCTGTAAAATTTTGTTGTTGTTTATTTTATGAATTGTTGATTTTTCAGATGACGAAACTAGTTGATTCTTTTAAAAAGAAGTTAGAATCGAAAGGTTCAGAAATTAGCAAATACCGAGAAATACACAATCTTAAAATTCGTGGTGAGGAATCCAGGGAAACGACCGACCAACAGAAGGAAACGAAACCCGGAGGCGTGTTAGTGGCCGATGATTCCTAGTGTGACATTACCTTTAGTTTGGACTTTTATAATTTATAACATTTACAGCCCATAATTATCACACTTCCATTGGTTGTCATGTCTTAATCAGAGTTACGAGATGAACATAAATGTTTTGGGATATAGATAATAGTGCGATATGTGACCTGGGAAATATCCAATGGGGAGGGGTGGGTGCTTTAAAGGTCTTGGAACCTCATCTGGTCTGGGTTTTTTTTTCCATCAGTTTGCTACATTTTTAGGTAAGGCGTATCATAAAGTATTGTTTGTTTCCGGTTACCCGACCGGCCCTAATTTCAACCTGCCGACCCCAAATCTTTTTTCGTATGTCCAAAACATTTTTTTAATAGAACATTGATTTCCATGAAAACTATTCCAAAACTATTAACATCTATCAACACCTATTTGATATCCATAAATAAAATTATTTTCCAAAATAAAATGTTTTTCCTAACTACCCACCCTATTTTTTTCCAGCATGTAATAGGAAATGGGTAACTTTTTCCGGCCTAACTATATAATTTAAAATTGTTTGTGATCAACACGGCTCCCACATCTCAAATCAATTTAGTTCTCTCGACTGCTTTACTAAAAACTAGAATTTGTTTTGGGGCGTTTTAATTTTGCAGTCGTATCTACATGTAATCCACAAAATTAAAATGCTTACTATTACTAAATACTATATCCATGTACATGTATTTAATCTCCTCATCTACAAATGGACCCCAAAATTAAAGCTGGCATCCAACGCAAGTGTGCAATATTGCTTTGAACCAAAACGTTAATGCTTACGTTATTGTCACTTGGCAATTGATCATGTTCCAATCGCTTAACTTTCGGAGAATACATATTTTCTATAGAATAAACAATTCACAAGCGCTATTCTTAAGTGCCATCTTTCTTTTGTTCTATATTTCTGTTCACAGGCCTGTGAAAATTTGCGGAACCTATTTATGGGTTATGCCAAAATATTTTGCGTAACCCGTTTCATTTTGCGTAACCCATTACAAAATATGTTGCTAAATATGTAGTGACAATATAAGCAGTAGCTAGGTATAATTATCATGTTGTAGTAATATGTGTTTTTTTTACAACATAGACTTTATAAATAAGGGACTGATAAAAAAGTAAATTCACAAAAAGATTTTTTTTTTTTTTTTGCGGGAACGAAAAATGGGTTACGCAAGACAACAATTGCGCGAACCAAACGATCGTTCGCGCAATTTTCGCAGGCCTGTGTTCATGATAAAAATAATTCTTAATTATTATACTTCCGTAAGGCCTATTGCGGAATATTTGCTCAAAACAGCATTGTTTATTACTGTTGTCTTTTACCTAAACATGTTATACCTCTTGGCAAATGTTCTCTTGTAACTTATATGTTATGTCGCAGTTAACGGCAGGTCTATACATGTATAAGAGGGGGCTGAGTTAGTTGAATAACTTGTCCACAACTCGTTGACAATAAACTTTGTTTTCTATGAAACCATTTTGCAGAGGGTAGAATTATTCCGAATGGCCAGCTGTGAACAATTTGTTATTTTTGCACTAAGACACTCAGCTAATAAATATTCTAAATATAAACCCAATAGAAATACGAAAATAGATCATTACAAACAAATATTAATTGTGGACCAACAGTATATTCTATTGAAAGCCATCATGCACAATGACTTTTTGTGTTGAAACTGAATTCCTTGGGCTACTATTTATGGACCATGCATAGGTAGTCGTACTAATGTTTATTAAGGAGATGTTTTGAAGGAGAGTGCTAGAGGGGGAAAAGGTGACGTTCTGTTGTATTTCATGTAAAACGATCAGTTCACAGTTGATCAATGTTTTTTATATTGGGATTGGAAGATGTCAGAAGTCAAACTCAATCCTAACATTGCTCAGATTGTTAAAAAAAACTTCGGTATTTATGTAACTTCCCTAAATACATGTATTACAAAAACGATTATGATTCTAATTAATTTTTATTAGTATAAAATTATATTATATAAGTACTGGACAGTGACCTGGCACCATGACTGAGGATGTCTGTTATGAAGTAGGCTCTACTCATACATGCTATGAGACATGCATTCTCTAATTTATGTGCTTGGGGCGGGGGTGGGGGCATTTCCCCCCAAATGCGTTAATTTTGCGATTAGAATTTTAAAAGTGTATGAGACCGTGCATAAATGTCAATGTATTTCACAGTCCGCACAAAGTTAGAATGGGGTTTAACCCCATCCCTGCCCATCTAATCCTAATAATAATATATATATGTATATAACATTGATCAACTGTGAACCCCTGAAATGCAATCTGAAAATTGTCTGTCTCCCTTTCCCCACCTTGCGATCGTTATTCGGATTGTAAAACACATTGATATACCGATAATATATATTTTTATAGCGATTAACTGACATTCGCAAAAAAAAAAAATACTGCAAAAAATGTCTAGGTAACTGTAATAACTGGGCGCGCACCTGATAAAATACCTTTCCTTGTTTGTTGTTGCTTCCTTAACATGTGAAACATACATGTCTTCTATCAAACTGCATTATATCTGAAACACTTGGCCCCGTGCTTATAAACTATTTAAAGTCTAGACTTCAGACTTTAACTGAAAATCGAGACTTTAACAAAAACAAATTTTCTTGATTAAAGTCTGGATTTCCAGTTAAAGTCTAAAGTCTAGACTTTAAATTGTTTATAAGCACGGGGCTTGGTGTTCGCATGGGTCATTAAATCCTACAAAATTGATTGAAAATGGTTATTTACAAGTTTTGTTTTGCAAAAAGTTTTTGAATATCTTTTTTGTAATTTATAACTAAGAAAAAAGATCATTAAAAATTATCGAAGTCTTGATCACAGGAAACAAAATTTGTTATTAATGTTGCTAGCAACACATACACTTGGTTTGTTTAATGACACCACTGGAGCATATTGATAATTAATCAGGATCTATTGAGTGTCTAACTCACAGTTATGTCGACACATGGCTTCTAAAGAAATCCACTGCCACCACATAGGGTACTTTAACCTATTAACAGCAAGGGATCTTTTATGTGTACTTTGTCTTTGTTGAACTATATTTGTGGATTACTGGTTGGAGCGGGAAATGATCCACTAAGCAGGATCGATCCTTTGACCCCAGGAAGATGCTCAGCCTCATGTGCTGAGCTACGTCGCTTCGATAGTAACACATGCGAATATGAATGTATGTTTTGGGTAATACTACTAGACAGTATAAAGTATTGTACACATTCCCTATACCTCATAGTTTGAAGGTTTTTCTTTACTCATCTTCAAGTGATGGAATTTTAACGGTAAGACGTATTTCTACATTAGGGAGCGGGAGGTAGCTCAGAGATAAGATGTCCGCTTGTGGCGGGATGGGTCGAGAGATCGATCCTCCACAGCGAAAACATTTTTATG
>JAULBR010030785.1:6797-26788 GCA_032355825.1 Melanodrymia aurantiaca
CATCAGGTTCACATTCTGAAAATCAGCTTCATCAAGTTGCTGAAATCTTGTTAAACAAGGATATAATTTACTAGTCAGTATTCTCTACATTGCGTGACTTTTGACCTGTTACATTCTGTACGTCTGATGGCACATAACATAGTGCATATTAAGATGATGACAGAAGCATTTCTCACGGTTGCTATTTTTTTGCATAATTTGTTCTGTTTTGCACATCAGGACCTGCCAAGTGTAAGAAACCCTCTGAACATATACACTATGCAGCCATGTTAAGAAAGTAACCTGCCAAGTGTAAGACACCCTCTGAACATATACACTATGCAGACATGTTAAGAAAGTGACCTGCCAAGTGTAGGAAACCCTCTGAACATATACACTATGCAGACATGTTAAGAAAGTGACTCTTCAGACATTTTACATGTTAATACTTTTTCTTTGACCAAATATTGTATCTGTTTTGCAGGTCAGGAGGCGACTGGAGTTGGAACTGCTCCGGGTGTGTACTTGAGGGAGGATCCGATCTGTGGCACACAGCTAGAGAACCAGAGTGAACTACGCGCACCCACGGCAGAAAAGGCTTCGTACTACCTGGATGCGGCACTAGCAGCTCGCTCACCTATTGATGACGAGGGCAGGTCATCCCACGTGCTGTTCACACTCCACGTATACCAGTACAGGATAGAGAAAGCCAACAGGACAGGACTGCCTGGAGGTTAGTTTGTGCAGCAGTTTCATTGGATGCTATTTTTAATACCGTGTTTCGAAACTAGTCTTACTTTTATTGTATACAAGTACCAGTGTATTTTGATTTCTTATTTGAATTGTAGTCTAATGATTTGCTATGCTCTAAGGTTGTAAAACTTTATAATATAGACACTAACTTTAGACTCTAGACAATGTTTGGTTATAGCATTAGAGTCTAGATGCTAACTATATGCAATTTGACGTGGCATTACGTAAAAGATCAAGTTTGTTTCATGACACCACTGGAACTCATTGATTGGATGTCAAACGCACTGTTATATTGACACAATGTCAAAGAGTAAATCTGCTGCCACATAGATTACTCTTACCGAATAACAGCAAGGTACTTTGCCACAGACCAGTCGTGAATCACTGGTTAAAATGGCAAATAACTGAATGGGTCCACTGAGGAGAATCGATCCTTCAACCCATTGAACCTTGGGCAGACGTTCTGCCCCCTGATGTGACATTGGTGTCTGGACTATAACTATCTGCAATTTGTTTGGTGTTGTCATGGTATTAGAGGTTGAGTATTTAAAAGTTTTATAGGCAACGTGGGTCCCATGCATATATATTTATTTCCTTTGTAAGGTTGTATAGAAATTAGAGACCATTTTACGATAATTGTTAGTGCTATTGTTTTAATTCTAATACCATCAGTTTTTATATAGAGGTGTCCAGTAAACAAAGGTTTTGCTGTGTTATATAGACTTTAAAACTGGTATTAACTTCCATTTTATTTCTATTTATCACCAGCTGTCTTGTTCAAGTTAATTGGTATCCATGGTGTTTGTTTCATTTGTTAATCTGTGATGGAGAAAGCATGTTTAGCTTGTGATGATAAGGTTACATTAGACAACATTGACACGTTTAGTATTTGTCTGATTATTTTTCTTCCTTAGTGTCAAGACATTGGTGTATATCATGTATATCTGTAGTTTAAAGAATGTCTAAATGATGCCCGCGTTGAAAGCATCTTGACAAGTGCACCACCCAGAAAGCTTTTTTAAGGTGTTCGTGTTGCACACTGGCATTCACTGAAGCAACTGGCATTTAAATTTTTAAAAGGATTTTACTCAGTGGTAGAACGTTCAACTGAGGTGCATGAGGTTGATGGATCAACCCTCTCCAGTAGACCCTTGGTTTCTTGTTATTGAAAGTGTCCAACATTGATGTTATATTAAAGGCCATGGTATGTGCTATTCTGTTTGTGGGAAATTAGATATAAGACACTTGCTGCTTGCTAATCAATAATTTTAACATGTTACTGCAGCAGGTTTTTTCTAAGACCATGTCACATGATGTGTCAAGCTAACTGCCTTTATACCCAATAGGCAATGGTTAGATAATAAATGTGCTCCATTGGTGTTGTTAAACAAACCAACTTCTATCTCTTTATCTTTAAGCTTTAAGAACTAACAATAGTGATTATAATCTATACTTAGAAGTACATTGAAGCATTTAATTGAATTCAATATTGCAGACTTATGGCTAAACTGGAATTATATATAATTATTATAAATCATATTGATTTTATATTAACATTAGTAAAAAAAATCTCTAATACTTTACTAGGTATATTAAGGAAGCACATTTTGTGAGTCTTTTAGGGATCTACTAGTACATGTAGTTTAAAGTCCAGTACATAGCAAATAATTTTCTTGCTATTTTTAGCCCAATAATAATATTAATATTGGACAAAATATATAAGAAAAGTACCGGTATCTACAAAACTTTTAGTTGCTTTTATTGCAAATTGAATAACAAGTAAAATAGCATAATATTACTATTAAGTTTATTGTTTTACAATTTTAATTTGGTGTGTGTATGTTGAAAATATATTTTTAGATGTTAGGTATTACAGGTGGATACTGTTATCTTGACTGCCTGATTATAAAAGCTTTTACTTAACAAATATTGTATCATCAATTTCATATTGGCGCTAACGACACTTCAAAGTAAACTTCCAATTACTTACATAGCAAAGTTTGCTCTTAACGATGGTATATTAATAAGTGGCAACAAATATTTACGTGTAAGTTTGGCATGGAAAAGCGCCTCACACAGAACACCTGAGAAAGGTGAGGCATCTCATCTGGTAACACAATTTCCTCAACGCACACAAGTAACGGCAATTTCCTCAAACTATCTCAAAAGCAAGAATGTTTTGGCCTGTAAATTTGTTTTGGGAGATGTCAAACGGCTCGGCTTGGCCAGCTGTGGAGGTAGTTGAGCTTTCAGCATTGCCTCCCTCCTTGTGGGGATACATGGGGCCAAGTTAGATGTGTTAGGTAAATAAACAATGAACTAGCCAGCCAGCCAGCTAGCCAGGGCCAGGTTGTTACAGATCGTAATTTCAATTGGGAGATGATTCATGGGATTGTCTCTCTGCTGACCCCTGTAACTGAGAGAGAGTTGGTGGAGTGAGAAATAAATCTGCCAGTTTTAACTTTCCAATTACAATTCATAGATTTCTGCTTCAATGGGACTTGACAGTGAGTTGCTCAACGTTAATCCTTGTTTCAAAAATGACCTCATAATGTTATTCCAATCCACTGATCACTGCCAATTGTCAGCATCTGCTTTCTGTTATGTTTTTTATGTGTTCCGGGCATCCATGAATGGGGTTCAACTCAGACGCCACTGAACAGGGGGAGCCAGGAAACTCCCTCCTTCATCTCACTTTCGGACAATATTTCACATGTGGGGCTTTCCCACTTTCACTTGGGCCCCCACTTTATACAACCCTCCATAGCCGCTGAACCACACCCTAACCACCTTTGCTGATGACCTTTGTCATTTGAGATAAATAATTATAATATTAAATGAAAAAAAGACCCTCAGAAAAACTTGGAGATACCGTAGAATATTCTCTAAATGAAATTGTTCTGTAGACTTATTATATCTCAAAAGATTAAAATCATTGTCAGAGTTTCAAAGTTTAGTCTGGGTGTGTGACATGCACTTTATAAAATGTAAAAGATAGTGATGCATCATTTAACTGTTGTCTGTTTAATATAATATGTTGTAAAATCAGTGTCAGATCTTCACGTTTACTCATTTATCTAATATTGCTTGAACACATTCACATGCAATAGGTCAAACAGTATGACAGGAGATGGATATGCATGACTTGGTAGTGGCAGTTAGTCTATCCTCCCAGACACTATCACCTTCACTGATGACAAACCTAATCGCAGTGGAAATAAAACTGACATCACTGCTATTACTCACAATGGAAGCTAGCTCATCTTCTGGTGGAATCTCTTTCTCCAGACCCATCATGGAGCGAGTCCAGACTTCCAGACTGTACCCCTATTTCTCTTTTTCTATTTCCTTTGTGAAAACTGATGATGCGCGACAGAGAGGCATCTAAGATGCATCAACATGTCTGCCTGCAAATCAATGGACTAAGAAATAGATGTGTCAAAATGTGCTCTCGTACAATATTTATGAAATTTATTTGATGGATTTATTGTTTTTCTTGAAGACAATTGCACTTAAAAGAACATTGCCTGAAGAATTCTTCTCATTCTATTGCCCTATAAAATGTACTGTATGCCGTATGTTAATAGTAAAAAGAAATCATGTTTAAATAATGGGAATGATTTGAAAGAATGTAGAATATTTCTTTGTTTGTGTAGCTCTTTTAAAGGAACTGTCATGATATTTTCACCAGCTCAGGCACTGTTACACATCTCGTTTATTGTGAATGTTAATATAGTTCTAGAAAACATTTTTAAATCATGCTCATGATTTTAATGAGTTCTGAATAGGTTGTTGTTGGTTGGAATAGTAACTGTCATGTACCAAATATATAAGCTAGTTCAGTCAGTTGTATACATAAGTCTTCCATTATGTCGATAAAAGAAATACTTTGTCAGTTGACCATGTACCAAAATACAAGTCATGATCTAATTTATGCAAATACCTTGTTCATATGCATACAATATGTTGCTTTAAACAAATCATTTGGCCTATAAGAGAGTTATAACCAGGTTGACAGTATATTTGCACTCAATTATTTCAGAGTTGTGTATATATATGCAAGTAGCTCAACATCCCCTGATATGATGTTTTATTTAAAATAATAATATTAACATCGTTTGTATAGTACTTCGTCATTACATCCAGTGGCACTTCTATAGCTCAAATATTGTTATAGCCTATTTTCAGGATTTTTTATAGTGTTTGTTTCCCATTCCAAACGATGCATTATGACTGATAACACCAAGTCTGTATGTATTATGTTCTGGCTTGTCTGTGAAAAAATACATATATAAAAGACCCCTTGTTGATTATCAAAAAAAGTATCTTGTATGGTGTCTGTTATCTGTAGATAATGTAGCAATGTACATGTATTTGCCACACTAGCTGCTGAATAAATAGTATGATGGAGAGTTAAATAAACATTCCTTTTCTTGTTGAAGCATTGTCTGCACCATGCAAAATACAAACACCTAAAAATGTCCAACAACAAGACTTAGTGGCAACAACAATAAACTCTAGGATTCCTTAAAAAAACATTACTATGTTTGACCAGAAGAACACAGTAAATTAAACAAGTTGAAATTGTTATATAAATATAGCCATGAATGTCTGTGTACGATGCAAGATTATAGTAAAACTGATGATAGAATTGTAGAATAATGAATCACGATTTTCATGTTTAGTTTTGCTGATTTTCAACCAAGATAAAATATATGAGTTTAGTTAAAGAAAAGAAAACAGATCTGCAGGTATAGAATGGTGTAAATTGTTGCCGACATTTTGAAGTTTTCTGTTAGAAGTGGTGTTTGGCCTGTCAGAGCAAGATGGACAACTGATACTGACACGGCTAGGAGAAAAACATCTGTTGGGCGTTCAACTTTACACTCTGTATCTCCAGTTCTACACTGTTGTTGTTACAAATAGTCGACCTCTCATTGGGGAGAATTCAAAGATTGCCACTTCTAAAAAGAGATCACACAGAGAGTTCAGAATTCTCCACTCTATTTGATACAAGGTCTTGGAAACTTTTGTAGCAACTGAATATGGTACATACATGTGTTGGATTTCATTTTTACTTCTAAATACATGTAATATGAAAGTTGCATGCCATTTTAATATTTACTTTCACAAAAATTGCTTTCTATTGGGTGACTATATTTGCACCAAGGTATTAATTGTTGAAACTGCATCAAATAAGTTTTATGTTTCTATTGTTTCAGTTGCTGGTGGACGGAGCAGACTTCATTTGATTGATCTTGGCAGCACATCGAAGTCAAAGGATCCTAACAATGTCGGGCTCAGTCTTTCTGCTCTTGGCAATGTCATCATGGCATTGGTGAATGGTCAGCGCCACGTTCCTCACAGGTAAATATATCTTTATTGCCATCCTCATACTAATTGCTCTAGCTAGCATGTCTAAGTGAAATGATCCTAACGATGTCAGTATGCTATTGGTGAATCGTCATTGCCAAGTTTCTACCATATCTAATTATTCCAAAACTTACCGGGTATTTTTCTTCAATAGCTTTCCTAAATAAATTCAAAATTTTCAATAACCCACCTAAAACAATTGTTCTTTTTAGGCATGTATTCACACTGGCAATTTAATTTTGGTTTTGTATCTTACCCTTATTTATGATTTTCTCCCTAAAACAAGTATATTTGGAAAGCAGGATGGTTAAAAAACGAACATTATACTGGAAAGAGAAAACTTATATTTTGCCAGTGCCTTTGATGTATGAAAATCCTTACTTGCCAATAAAAAGTAAAATATATAAATTTCCTTAATTTGCTGTAAACTTATCTAAATTTTTTTATCTCTTAATGACCTATCATTTGATTTTCTTGATAAGTTACAATTAGCTTCCATCAGTTGCAAATAGAAGTGTAAGCCTGTGTTATAATATCATCAGCCACTTAGCAAGGTAAACATGCCACACTTCAAGTGTCAACAGTAGCCCCAGGTTGCTGCTTGATCTTTCAAACAGCCTGGATTTCAGCTCAGTGAAACACTGTCGGCCAGATTACAGACAAATTAAAGTCTACATTACCCAGTAAATTATTCCAGTATTATCAGACATGAAAATTCTCTGAGCTCAGTGAGGCAGTGTTGGATGAACCTGTAGGTGTTAGGATCAGAGTTATCAGATTGAAGGCTTGTTTTACATGTAGTCTTGTCAACTCATATCAAGCCAACACACCATGTAGGAACATCAACCTCTTCACTGCATATTCCTCCTTTCCTTTCATCTGCTTTATAACCTGTGGGATATAGCTTAGTGCTTGAACATTGACCTGAGGTGCAATAGGTCATAAGATGGATCTTCCCCATTAGTGGACTATTTTGGGGGTTTTTTCCCATTCCATCCAGTGTTTATAACTGGGATATCAAAGACAATAGTATCTACTGTTCTGTCTGTTGGAAAGCATCATTTTATTTTATTTTGTCGTGTGTTTAAACATTACTAAATTTTCTATTAATCAGGGTGAAATATTTTATTGGTCATGCAATCCTGAACATTATCTTGGTCAGTCCTAAATGTTCTACTGGTCAGTTTTAAAACATTTTTATTGTACTGATTAGTTTTAAATGATCTATTGGACATTCTTAATATTCTATTGCTCAGAACAAATACATATGTCTGTACCAATATTCTGAAATACAAATAATTCATGTTACTGTACTAATTCAAATTTGTACCCGTTTTGAGTACATGCAAACAATATTCTTGAGAATGGGTGATCGAATTTCTTCAGTCATAGGTTAAAATAGAATTTCCTTCACCCACCACTTCCCTATGTTTCTGGTTCTCAGAACCAATTTCTTTCCTTTATTCATGAAATGCCTAAGATGGCTCTATCAACGTAGCATTTCAAAAACAACCTATTTGCTGTAAGAAATCAAACGGAATGATGAAAACACGTTATTTGTGATGAGAATTGTTAATTTTCTGCTATAGAATGTAATGTTTGCATTTTGCTGTGTTCAGCTATCCTGGCTATTGTGCAGGCACAGACTGGAATTAATCTGAATGGAATAACTTGTTTGCTGTACTTCTCCACAATTCTCATATAATTAGGCCAATTCATATCTGAACCAGTTTTAGTTACTGTAAAACGGGTAATATTTGCATCTGTAAATCTTAGTAATGTGAAGAAAAAAAATCTTGTTATGTCATTTTTGAATTGCAAAGAAAAGTCGTATTTTTGAATGGATGTTATTACTAGTAATTATTCATGTGATTACAAATGTGAAAGATGCAAACATTACAGACCCGCAAATAATACCTGCTTTACAGTGTATATGTTGTGAAAGACGTATCACTTTTTTTCAATGGGTAACAGTTGATGAGATCAGCAGCTCATCCTGCATGATTCATTTTCTTTACTGCCTTGTGTTCTGTATAATGAAGTTATTAGTATGAACATTAAACCAGATTCTGCAACTTATATAGTTAGGTAGATATGAGCATAAATTACGCTCATAAATTATGCTATTTCTGATAAAAGCACAAAACTTTGCACACATGTAAACTTTGGTATGGGAAATATTTTCAGCTATGGATTCAATCCAGATCTGACATACCGGTACATATATTTAAGGCATAACTATGGCAACAATTTTGACAGTTATCAAATATGCAAACATTATGTAAAAAAATAAATATCTCTTTATTTGTTGTGGATAGTATAGTAGTTTAGCATTAATATAATTATTATGTACTGTACTCACTAGATTAACAGTTTCAACAATTCCTTCATGTTTTAAGGTCGGCATCATCAATAACTCAAATTCGAAAAATTAGAACATACAAACAAAAAGTAAATTAAAAAGGTATCACAAACTAATCTAAATTGGTTTAAACTTTATTGCAGGACAACTGAGTAATTATCCTAAATGTCACCTTGATCATAGTCAAGGTCAAGTTGCGTTTAAGACTCATGTTATATGCGTGATATTCGTTCTATAGTTGGTCTGGATAAATTCATAATGAATCAATTGATCAAACAGATGGATTGACAAAATTAATAATGACAGACAGAATTTGAACCCATCATTGTTTTGTGTTAGTTTTTTTTGTCGTTTGATCATTTTAATTAAGTTCCAATGAGACATATTATAAGGCTTAGATAATCTAATGATCTTCTTAACATCAAAAAGAAGCAGAAAATACATAACTCTATTTAAGAGATGAAATCAGTGGTTTTACACAGTGGTGAAAGTTTTGAACCAGTGGTCGTATAAACATGGTAAATCTGTTAATCTGCCATCTTCATTGGATCTGGAAGCCTATAAACTTGTTTTATCATCAAATTCATTAGAACCGTTCACAATTAGTGACTCACAAATCTTGATATGGTTTGTGAATTTCTTCCATGTAATTAGAATTTGTCATGGACTCTAAAATTATTTATGGTGGTAGCTGCTTATTTATAACACGGAATTTGTAAAAGTGACCGTTTTGCCAAGTCAAGGTCAGTTTATGATGTTAATTTGCCCCATGGGAACCGAAAGCAATTATTATGAATCTAATTATGGCAGTGATATCAGGACCATAAAAATGATGTGGTGTACAGGATTGAGGATTATAATCATTACACTGCATAAATTGTCTTCATGTCTCTTCTGCCGGACATTAGTGGCAGACACTGGTGGAATGCTCTGAACCGGGGCGCACATCAACAGGGAATTCATTCCCATTGGAATTCGTTAGTCATCATTTAAATCAAATTTCATTTTAATGGTATGTCTGTGGCTATTAGTTCAGTGGTTAGAGCATCCACCTGAAGGGTTTGAGGTCAAATGATTGATAGGGCATGTTGGAACCCAATTTTTTCCCCATTCCTACCTGTGGTACGTGACTGGTATTTGAAAAGCTTTAGTGTGTGCCACCCTAAATTTGGAAAATCCCTGGCATCTAATGGAAAACGAGAAGCAAGTGTTGCAACTTGCATGTGTTTAAATACATGTATCTAATTATTAATTAAACAAACAATCTTGATCGCTATATATGGCTTTATAATGTGTATATTGCTTTATATTGTTTTAAAAAGATCTATTATGTAAGCTTTTTAATATTATCTGTTTGTTCAGTACCTATTTAGTCCATCTTCTACCTTGTAACACACACCAGACTGAGAGAATGAATTTGTCACGTCTTGAATGGAATTCACATACTTGTATGCACATGTGTGGGCTTAGACTATTTTCAATCTACACTCGTACTCAGTTAGGATGACCTGCGGTGCTCCGAGATTAAACTTTTACCTTGCATGTAATTCCCTTCCTATAAGTGGTCAAACGTCATACTTTTCTGAAGACTCGATATTTTGATGAAGTCTGAAATGTTTGGAAAACTCCTGGAGGGAAAATGATTGGTAATGCGAACACTTTAATCAAGTGAGGCTTGTTCGAGACTGCTGTACATGCTTGGTATGTGCCAAGTATTGAAGAACTAGTAGCAGTCGGCTACAGCTGCTAATGAAGGAAAACCATCGTACACTGTTCACTGGAGAGCTCTAAGCTTATCTATGCTGACCAAACATTGAAAATACACACACACACAGACACACACACACACGCACGCACGCACGCACGCACGCACGCACACACCACACCACACCACATTATCGACCATAAATGCACTGCATTCTGTAAGGATCCATTGTGATTAAAGGGGTACAACAAACATGTACATGCTTCGTTGGGGAATTTATTTATTTTCGTGACTAATTTTGTAAAGCAATGATGTCACCCTCACAACCCCTCCCCCCACCCTACATACCTATCTAAACTCTATGGATCTGCACCTGATTCTGTTTTGATCAGTATCTGTCTAACTCACAATGATATCTAGACATATAGATTATATAACCACAAATTGGGTTAAGCTTTCTCTAAATGTATGTAAGCTTTTGTAATTTTTATTTAACTATTCATTATCATGCATTTAAAAAAACTATATGTAATTGTTGAAAGTGAACTAAATAGGTGTATATGCAAAACAACTCTGTTGATCTATTCTAATTATGTTTTGGTATTAAATATTTTGCCAACACATATACAACATCTACATGTATAATGAATATTTGTTGTCGAGATAGTTGTGTTGTATTTGAAATACAATTTGGCAGAAACCTATCTTGACTTGGTACAATCAGCGTTTCTTGATTGCATGGCACAAATTGATGTTGAATCTGCGTTGTGAGGTGGAGCAAAGGAAATAAAGATAAGAAATCAATGTTTAGTGAATTGTGGCAAATTGACCCAGCAACCTCTGCCAGATTAAGCAGAACTAGATGGCTGGATGTTGGTATTTCAACCAGCCTTTAAGGACCCATTGCAAAATCTGTCATCATTTACATGCTTTTGAAGTTGGCTTAATGCTATGTTTTTAATGTTTAAATTTATATCCATGCTCTTGATTGCATCGCAAGTTGCGTACGGTATTAAAACCCTGGTTACCATCTATAACGACACTTCACAGAAGTAATGGAGTAATTTCTTTCCAAATAAGTGTAATTTAGTGGATATTTCTTCCCTTGTAAGAAATATATCTCAATTAAAAAGCAGTTATACCAGTTGCTCACACTCTGAGGAAATCACAGAGAAGCAAGCTGCAGTCACTCATTGTCTAGCTAGCACCATGGACATCAGTAGGTGGACACTGGGATGCTTGGATTCTCAACGTGTTCATGCTTATTCCATGTCCCAGATAGTCCACTCTTCTTGAAACATGGTGTAGATCTTTATAAAGCAAACCTATTGCCACATATATAGGCTACCAGTACTCTCACAATGGATCAGTTAACTACTATGCCTTGCCAAAGGGCTTAATGGCAGTGATTGTAAATCTTGCATTTTCTATTGAGTGGCTTTTTATGTTGACAGTTTGTTTAATTTACAACAAATGTAAATCAAGTGAAAGGGAAAGCTGCAGAGTAAATTAGTTTTTAGTTCTTTTTAATCCACCCTTTTTCCAATACTAATCTAATTTGTCTGTACATTTGTGTAAATCCAGGATCCAAAAAAGTCTTTGTATGAGCTGTAACATATTATTGTCTGTGAAAACAAAAAGTCTAATCCAAAAACTTTTCACAACCAGATTTACAGACAGTATTGTTTGTTTTAATGAACATGATAATTTGCTATGATATGGCAGATGAGATACCAAAGAAAATGTTGTTTTTTTATTACGGAATTAATTCATTGACAGTTGAGGTGTGATGCAGTCATTCTAATGACTTGGCCACCATACAACCTATCGGCTGATTTGACATTTCTGGCTGTTGCTTAACAGAAAAGCAATCTGGAATATGGTCACTATCAGCTTCACACTAAGGCTGTTCCCATCAAGTTTATGTGACATGTTTCCGTTGATTTTTCCACTAGATCAATGATTGTCATTTCCCCGACTCTGGCTGTAGCTGGCAGGGTCACCTTTAATGGTAGACCTCAATTACACAGTTCTTAATCAAAAGGCTGCACTGATTTTCTGTAGCCCGATTCTGAAATCTTTTGGGAGGAGATGAATGGGCAAACAAGAGCCATGCTGCAGTGGATGTTTCATGCACATTAGTTATTAACCCTTTCATCACTCACAGCACTATGTTTATAATGTAACGGGACAATGTAAGATCATGGTCTACTAATTGTATACAGGTCTAGTTTTGTCCCACGTTCCCTTTAACCACTGAGCTAACAAAAATGCAATAAGAGTACCTTATGTAATTACATGGTATAATTGAAGTGCCAATATAAATGCTCTTAGTTTTTCTTTATATAGTAGATAAAGGGTTAAGGCATTTTTTTTTATGTGTCTAGATTTTGTTAATGGGACCAAATCATTAGGAATGGCTTTATTATACATGTGCATTACCGAGTTTTCACACAAATCATGAGACTGCTCGTAACATCATTAAACACGTAAATGTACCATGGAAATAATGACACCCCGATAAAATAGAAATCCATAATGATTTGTGAACAATTTTAGGATAAATCTGACATTGTGAGTTTCTTTTTACTGGGTTATTCTGTAACAATCTAAATTTCAAAATATCTACGCACAAGGCAGAATCTGATGGACTTTATAACAAAGTTGAGATGTCACATAGAACAAATCACTGCCATTAATCCCTTTGGCAAGACACAGCAGATAACTGATCCATTGTGAGAGTAGCCTATGTGGCAACAGGTTTCTTTATAATGATCTACACCACATTATAAATGTATTATCTGTGTGACATCTAACAGAATAATATGTAACTGTGCAGGTTATGGAGATGTCATAAATATTCTTTTTTAATGTGTTATATTTTATACTGATTTTACAAAACTGGTATCAGGCTATATCTCTGACGATACACAAAAACTGACATTCAGCATCTAAAATAATCTCTATAAATATGACATTTCATTACCAGGTAATAGTTGTGTATCCTAGGTAACGCCATAACTTTCAACTGCAAACAGATGTAGACAATGATAGATTATATAACACACATTTTCGCAATTACTTTTTATCTTACTCCAGAGAATGGGGTATAAAAACTATATATAATACAAAACTGGAAGCAATTTGAGGAAACAATAATGTCATGTTCTAGATTCTGTTACAGCGTGTATCTTGTAACTGGCCTGGCTGAGGTTTAGATAAGAGCTGAAATATTGATAGTGGAAAGAAATGCAATCAAATATAAGCATTTCCATATGGTGTTGGCACTTGGCGATCCAGCGTGTGCTAAATTGACAAACTTATGAAAGCCTAGACTGATTCTAGGCCTGTAGGCTAAAACCATTGACAGTGTATCGACAGATCATCGTATTGCCAATACGTCTTCAATAGAAACCAGTTCTGCTGTGACCTTTACACCATAATAAGTATATCTCGATTTTCATTAGGACATCTGTTGTAACAAAGGACAGTACACTTATGCAGCATAAATTACAATTTTAGCTTATGCAAAGTCAAATAAAAAATAGTCATCATTTATTGTTTACTTAGCAAGTTTTTTAATGTTTATATTTAGAAATGCATTTACCAAACTTCCCCAGCATTTTAACTCATTTATCAAATTTTGTGGTTTGCACAGTCCTGTCTGTGACAAAAGTGCTCATATATAAAAGATATATTGCTATTAACTGATTTTCTCTGTAGATCATGCGTAAAAATGAAATTATAACATGGTAATTAAAAAATAATAATTAGATTAAAAATAGTAAGATGACTAAACCGTACATGTACATTCTGTAGTTAATTATTTTTTAAATTAATTGCTTAAAAAATGGCGTGGACCGATATGTATGTGTATATATATATATATGGCTGTATGAATGTTGTTGGCCTTGGTGGAGTCTATAGTGTTTATCATTACCCTAATTCTGTGGTTAATTATTTAAAAAACTAATTGATTCTAAAATGGTGTAGGTCTGTATGTATATACGGCTGTATGAATATAGCTGGCCGAGGGGAAGTCTATAGTGTTTATCATTAGCCTAATTCTGAGAATCTTAATGATCGTGTAATGTGTTTTACAGAGACAGCAAGATCGCCCAACTTCTGAGGGACTCGCTTGGTAGCATGTCTTGCCGCACTTGTATGATAGCACACGTCTCTGCTGGCATCCCGCACTACAACGAGACTCTGCAGGTGATCCAGCTAGCTGCACGGATACACAGGATGAAGAGGCGCCGCTCCAAGGTGAGATGCTAGCTAATGGCACTAGAGTCGGTCCTTCCTTGTTCATGCATGAGCTGCTCACCTCACCTCACCTCCAGTTCAACAAGGCAATTAAACTCACACAAACGTAAATATGTCTGTTCTGCAGTCTCCAAATGCCATTTCTCAACACTCATTATTGGAGCTTGCATCATAACGGTTACCGTACTATCATCTGCGGTGCAGATTTGAATGCAACAAATATCCTCTGGGATTTATAAAACAGTTTGATAATAGATAAATTATTTAAATTAATTAAAATTTAATGAAGGAATTAATTTTAAATGTTTATGTTCGTTATATACATGTAATTAAAGAATGTTTTTGTTTAGCATAGTTCACTGTCAAGATAAATGTGGAATGGTGTACACTGCTAAATTCAAGTTTGCCGCTAATTTGAAGCTTACCTTCAAATTAATGGGGAGCTTCAATCTAGCAGTGTAAATCTTCATCTGCAAGTAGATTGGATTCACATGCAATTTATATTTTAAAATCTTGACTGATATTTAAAAAAAAAAAATTGTGTGCCTTTAAAAGACAGTAGCAGAAGCATGTTTTCTGTTCTAGACCTTATGTTACCATAACAATAACAATAGCTGCTGGGTAAACAATATGCAGGAGTTGTTAAATAAGCATCTGTTTTCTTCACCTC
The DNA here is from genome assembly GCA_032355825.1 of Melanodrymia aurantiaca. Taxonomy (NCBI): domain Eukaryota; kingdom Metazoa; phylum Mollusca; class Gastropoda; order Neomphalida; family Peltospiridae; genus Melanodrymia; species Melanodrymia aurantiaca. Next base: position 21,906 of record JAULBR010030785.1, read on the forward strand.
CATCACAACAAATAATTTTGTGACAATATAATTATTTGTAAGACACTTAATATGTTATTAGACATAATATTATATAACTCAAACTACAGTATGTCAGATATGGATACTGGATTTGTAAGTAGAGGGGAACCCTGTATTAAAATACCGGTAAAAGGCCCAGTATAAAAATAATATGAGCCATTTTGTCAAACTAAAAAGTAAATTTACACATTTCTTTTTTAATTTATCAAATAAAGGTAGGGAATTCTGCACCCCCTTCCCAAATCCACACTTGTATTATATACAATGTATTTGTTTTATATAAAACAGATGTTGTGGGGTCGGATGTCCGTAAGGGCTCTGGGGAAGTCAAATTTTAAATATTTTATTAACATAATGGCATATATTCACCGGTGTGAGCTTCTTTTTGTATTTGGTACCAAACAGATTGCCTTTAAAGTATTGGATGCTGGAAATAAATTAAGTCGACAAACATTTTTCTAATAGCGCTGTATTTTATATGTGTAACTAAAATATAGTGTATGCGACATACTGCCTCCAATATACTGTGTAAGATTAAGTGCATGTTAATAATGAGAAACACTATGCGGAAGTACGTGTTGCGAGTACGTAATGATTTCTGGTATAAATCAAGCAATCTTGAAAGAACGATCAATACACTTTTATCATTGATAAATACAGCAAAACATCCACTTATTGATCGCCATTTTGTGCACCAACCACCAACACACATCTCCATGAGTGATTACAGATAGTAATCAATATATCTTTCTTTGCTTAATAACCGCACTGTTATTGCAAACATGTACCATTCTACTCACAATTGATCTCCGAGGACCTATTCTACACTATAGGTACCGGCATAATGCACTGCTTGTTTGCTATAGTAGCATCCGTGATGGGACCGCAGTCAACCATTCACTACCGCTCCGTGTACAAACTACTTATTTATGGCAGTTGACAGCTAAAAGAGCTCAGTCACTGATAATGGTGTTATTAGATTAGCAAGCAGCAAAAGCTGTTTGTTTTTAGGAAACCACTTTGTCAGTGGACGATTGACATTTAATTTAAGCTCATTCTCATGTTGACACCTGTGGGCATGTTGGGACCTGTTAGCTTCCATCTATTAATTGGGATAGCTAGACAGCAAGTTTATTGAATAAATAGAAAATCAATTATGTTCCATTCCAGAACATATTCTGTTAAAGACACTTACAAAATGGTCACATACATTCATGTTTACATTTGTAAGTACAGTATATAAATACATAATATTATGTATGTACATCTATACATACATACATACATACATACATACATACAGACAGACATACAAACATACAAGCATGTGTGCATACATACATAATATATAGTCTATTTTATTTTATTCAGATACCATAATGTATTGTATATGTTTTTGATGTTTTTAGTACACAATATTTATAGAGTTGTTGTTCTGTATTCAGTTTTCCAGTACGAGTTCAGAAGACAGTTCTACAGATGAGAGTTGTCACTTTCGGAGACCGTATCGAGGATTGCGAATGGGAACATTACGTGAAGATATGCTGTACTCTTCCTCCCACTCAGATCCCGACTACACGTCCAGCAGTGAACAGTCATGTGACACAGTTATCTACCTTGGAGCTAATGGACAATCGCTCAGTGATCGCGAACTCACAGACAATGAGGGCCCACCACGTCACGTACCCCGCACTAATCCTCGACTGCCGAGGAGGCCAAGTGGGTCAAGGTCATCTGGAGATGATTCCGACAGTGGGAGGAGTATGACATATTCGGAACCAAGAAATGGCTATGAATCACGTCTGCCAGTTAGATCCTCCACACCAGTTCGCAATTTGCAAATGAAGGAGAAACTTCAGACTCATTCTGCTCCTGGCTCCCCAAGACCAGGCATGGGAATGCCTCATCGAGTTGATGTGAGGACAAAAGCCCCCTTAACCAGACCCCAACTACCAAGTGAAATAAAAGAAATTAACTCCCACTGGTCAGAGAAGATGAGACAGCACATTTCTCACCATTCTGGTAAAAAGCACGCCAGGAATGCCCAAGAATCTGGTCCTATCCAGGGAGAGCAGTGGGTAGATGGGCCAGGTGCCGCCATATATCCCGACAAAAAGAAGTCTAAAGAATTATGGGTGGACGGTCCCCAGGCATTCATGGTGGCATCACCTGAGCCAACAAAAACTGAAAGCAAGCGGTCAATCATCAATCGAAAAGTCAGTTCTGAGGAACAATGGGTTGATGGTCCACAAGAAATGATAGCCGGTCCTAAGAACACAAAAGAAGAAGTTCCTGCTCCTTTGACTGTTCAACCTATGCACACTTGCAGCAAGCTTGATTATTCATCAGACTCTCCAAAGGGTAGTCCAAAACATCAGCTCAAACAACCATCAGACAAGGTGCTTAGACAAGCTATCTCTAAACTTCTTCCTGATACGAAGGAACGTCCGGAGAGCACAGTTAGTCTTGAAAGCAATCTCTCAACTACTGCAGAAGCTTCCAATTCCCGCCCATCCAGCTTGATGGAAACGAGTGGACAAAAACCGGACACTGCTGTTAAAACAGAGGCTGTTGCTGAAACCGGTATAGTGAAACCATTCGTCAGAGATTGGGTTCACAGGCACAGTAAAGATCAAGCTGTACAGAGTGATTCCGATACCGGTATGTTTATTGTAGACTCTGATAACCGGATTATTGGAACTTTGGAATCCATGTCAGCTGCTAAGAAACATAAATTATGTGGTTCGTTAAGCAAGACTTTGCAAGGTTCTTCTTCATCTCCGAAACATTCACCCAGGAACTCACCAGCGATTGGACGGAAAACAAAGTCTGATGTTAAAACAGAAACAACAAAGTTACAGAAATCTCATCTCCCTTGTACAACAAATCCCACAAACCGTGTGGCTGAGTGGATCAAATCTGTAAGTGTTGAGAATGGCTTGGACAAAGCTGCTTCAGACTCGCCAATCCAAGTTGAGATGACAGATGCAGAAACAAACACTGAACATGATTCAGACTTCGAGATTATGGCGGCCACAGAACCTGCGAAAGGACCAGAATGTCAGAAAAAGCCAGCAAAGAAGTGTGTGTCATTTGGTTCAGGTGATTCTGAAACGCATATAGTGGACACGAGCTTTGAAAGCAGTATGGACACAGGAGAACTCACTGGTATTGGTGAAGTGAACAGAGATTCCATCTATGAGATCGAGGTGGAGGAGCAGCTAGAAGGTCTAAAGTCTGATGGTACACGGTTGCAGAATGATATCCCAGATGACGAAACATTCAGTAGCATTTCTAAAACCGATACCAATGATGATAATGATAAAACTGAATCCCAGTCTATTGTAGAGTCGGTGACAGAGCAGCATATGCGTGCTCTAACCAGTGGCTCTAATAGTATTTCGAAAGGATTAAGTAAGACTTTACGTGACAGAGATTCTTCCCCAGTGCTATCAGAATATGACAATGAGCAGAACATTAATAAAGATGTGCTAATGCCACTGTTATTTCGGCGACCAGATGGTGCATCCAATCCCAACCTCGCGAAGGAATTGTTTCAGGAGGGAGGGTTGGGCAAGGATGTTTTGAAACCGGGTTACACACTAAGCAGTGACAGTGTTGATGGAGTGGTTGCTAGTGTTACGTCTAGTCACAATGACTCTGGAATCAGCTGTGTGTCTGACATACCTTCTACCTCATGTTACATGCCAGGCAAGACTGACAGTGACTATAGTTCCCCGGAAGTGCAATCTCTGTCAGGTAAAGGTGGAACAGTGTGTAATTCACAAGTCCGATCCAAGCCACCTCTTCCTCAGAAACCCAACGGTTCACCCAAAGCAAGTTCATTACCCAAACCATTAAGTCCATCCTCCAGTCCCTCAAGGCAGCTTTCTTCATTGTCAAAAAACGCATTAAAAGACTTGTCTCCAAACCAAAAGCCGGCAAGCAAAATGTCAATCCCTGTATCATCACATAACAGTGTTTCTAGAGAAAAGGAAAAGTCAAATAGCAAACTGCAAAAATTAAATGGTGCTTCTAGTGTGAATAGTGTTGTAAAAAATGGTTCCAAAAATGGAAAGACTGCAAATGGTATTCATAGTAGACTGCCTGTGTTTTCTAGTAGTAGGACTTCATCTCCTAGTAAGGATTCGAAATCGCGGAAGAAAGAAAAAGATAGTAAAAGTTCAAAGTTAGAAAATGTGCTAGTGTCGGAACTCATGCTTAAGAACAAAGGGAATGATTCCGACAGTGGCAATGACAGTGGTATCGTCGCTCACGACAAGCTGCTGTCGCCGTATGCCACCGTGACGAAGCCGAGGACACCTAGTCACTCCAGCAGTGGTCACGGCAGTGACAACAGCAGCACCATCAGTACGGGTATCCACTCACACCACGGCAACAAGTCGGACAAGCTCCATGGTGGTACAAGCAGTGGTTATGAGAGCATGCTGCGAGATAGCGAGGCTACAGGGTCATCGGGTCATGAAGGCAGTGCCAGCGAGAGCTCACAGGAACGTAAAAAAGGTTCTAAAAAGAAAGGTTTGTATTTCATCTTCTGTTTTAAAGGAGCTATAAATTATGTTTTAATACAGTGTGGGAGATCTACTTCATACTCGCTCCTCGTGTTTTTTAAATATCCAGCGTTTACAAGCAGCGATCTTATCTTTTGACAACTATTCCTGTGCCAGTTTATGTGTAGGCTTATCAAAACTGATTATTTTTGTCATGTCTGCCAGCTGAGACAGTTTTCTCTCGGCATTTCTTTCAACAGTTTCTCCTTTTAGTTTTCTTTTAATCCTCATATTTTGTGGAGATCCCAACACCATTCAGTACTTTGATATATTTTTATGAAATATTTCTAT
>JAULBR010030786.1:0-15341 GCA_032355825.1 Melanodrymia aurantiaca
CTTACCGAAAAACAGCAAGGGGTCTTTTATGTGCACTATCCCATAGACAGAATAGCACACAACACGGAATTTGATAACTCAGACGTGTATCACTGGTTGGAACGGAAAATAGCCTATAACATGTTTTGTGCTGTGGAGGATCGATCCCTCGACCCATCCCACTACAGGCACACTCTACCTCTGGACTACGTCCCGCCCCCAGTACATACCACGGCATCTTTCATTCTGCAACGTCTCACCCCATCTCAACACTCCCCCAAAAGAACAACAGACATATTTATTTATGTTTGTAAAGCTTTATTACGGAAGCCTTTCCCTTGCTTCACTAACATTGCAAAATGCGCATATGACAAAATGTCCTAAAAATATAAAACTAAGTTAATATCAACAAACTGTATAGCGTATGGTCAAACAAACTTCACAAAAATACATTGTGTCCGAGTAAGCCATTGTAATTCTGTTACAAAAGGCATCAATCAAAACGTACATACGTCTGTCTGTCTGTCTGTCTGTCTTTAGGGTCCCAACTCGTTATTTGAAGACTGTAGTTATATATATAAAAAAAAGATTCCATTCCCCTTTTAATATATCACAAGGTTTTAAGTAGTCTTTTCTGCGTCATTGTTCGAATAATGGTGGTTATGTCCCATTAAACATACTTCCCATGTGTCACAATAGGTTATAAACACGTTATGTTTAGCAGTAAATACAAGAAACAAGCCTTGCGTTCAATACGGTGAGCGCTCGCGAACAATGTGACTGGTACCGATTGTGTACTATCATATCACATTATGTTAGATGCAAACACCGGTGACGAAACGTTTCGTCTCGGTAGCGGAATGCTCGCCCTATTGAACGTAAGTTAAGTACTGATCGTGTACTATCATAACACATTCATTTAATGTTAGAAGATGCAAAAAACCGGTGACAGAATGTTTTGTCTCGGTAGCAGAACGCTCGCCCTATTGAACGTAAGGTAGGTACCGATTGTGTATCATCATATCACATTCATTTAATGTTAGATGCAAACACCGGTGACAAAACGTTTTGTCTCGGTAGCAGAACGCTCGCGCTATTGAACGCAAGGCAGTTTCCTTGACATGGCCAAATATGTATTTCTGGACAAGGCAGTGACGAAGGATAGTAAAACATTTTATTACCTCCAATTGTCCTACATAATTATAGGATGTTTGGCATATTATGGGATGTATGTATGTATGAGAAATGGGAGAACCGTGTTACGGTAATGCAGTCTTCAAACAACGCTACGGGACCTTGGTGATGGTAGCTAGGCTACCCATTCGATTACATATTAAAATAATAAAACAAATTACGAAAATATAAAATATCTTTACATTCAAGGTCTCCAGAAATATGCTGTTTTAGATATACATGTACATGTATATAATTATAATATTAAATAAACTTCTTTCTTCGTTTTGAAAGACTTCCTGGTGAAATCAGGATTGGAATTCTGAGCATGGCTTTGGGAACGCAGAAGAAGAAGAAATACGTTAGTTTCACTGCCACTATCCCAAAAAACATTTTGTTAAGCAATAATTTGACAAGTTACTTTGTCGAGGTTTCAAAAACATTATTGTCTAGTAAAATTTCAATTATGGCCAGTGCATTTTAAAAACGAATAGCCCATTGGATAGTAGATTATTTCAAAATTTTGTTAAGCAAATAATTTGTTTAGTTAATCATACAAGTTAAACATGGTTACTTTGTCGAAGTTTTTTTAAATAATATTATTGTCTTAAAATAGGGCTAGTAATGGCTAAGGAATTTTAAAAACGAATAGCCAATGGGATAGCAGATGAGTTCACAATTTTAGGACGCCATTTTTAATTAACACAATAACAGCGTATACTCCAAGAAGACGTTGAATATAAAGATAATATTTAACAGGTAAACTTGATATTCTAGTGTATTGTAATTGCCTGTTACTCTTTGGTTCAAGTCATATGGGCTTATTTTCAGTTTAAAACAAGTTTTTCGTGGCGTTTATAAGATGCCACATGTATAACACTTTTTCCAGCAGCAGCAGCAAAAAAAAATAAAAAATACTGAAAAATGTGTAAGTAAAAGTCCCACTGCCAAAATATTCAGTTTTCCCAATAAATTGTTTAACAAATTTCAATTTAATTTTGCTAAAAAATGTACAGTAATGAATCTTGGGAATGAATATTTGAAAAACTGTGCCAAAGGTCAAATGTTCTACATGTATAAACCTACAATAGCTACACAAGTATTGAATAACATTTGGTCGACGACATACATGTGGGCTACTGTACGTATTTAACACATGTATTGAACAACAGTTTGGCAGCAAACATCAGGCTGTTTTAAAGTTCATGTTTAAAGATTCTCGCCTACCATTTTGGCACGAAAAGTATGATCATGTGACAAAGACAGAATGAATTTGCGTATAACCTGTTCCACATCGTTGTCACCTTTTCATTCCAAAATGGCGAGTGAATCCCTTTAAAGAAATAATTATATATTTTTTTTAAATTTCGTAATGGGTATCTTCCTTGCAGATGATTAACACAGAAGGCAGTGGGTCTTTTACATTGTGATTCAACATGACAAACCCAGGCCAAACATTTTTACACGGTTTTCGAAATGTCTTGGCGATATTTAACAATTTGGTAGTGAAATTCTTGAAACATCAAAATTTAGTCAAAGACACAATGCTGCCACTTCATAGCTTACATGGTGTACTACAAACCCAGTTGTAATTCAACAATTGCTGTTAGTACTATGCATTACACTGACTTCGGATTTTAATCCTGCGTAAATGTTCACTACTGAAGTGGCAGTTTTGACTGGGGATGGTTTTACCTTTTAATCGGTAATATTTCCAATAAGAAAAATAATCCTAAAAGGTTTTTATATGAAGAAATCATTCTTAATGTTTAAAATACTTGTTTTGAAATCAAAATTCAAACAATTATATATATATAAGGCCAAACAAACCGACTGACACTATATTTTCCCGGCGAAAATAAACTTTTTTTCTTGAATTTTATTTCTACTACAGGAAATTTATTCTTATCAAAAAGTAAAACGGAGCCCCATGGTTTTTATGTTTGTCTGTGAAGTCAGACTTCGGTCATCTTTTTTAATATCTTACACCAAGAGGTTTCGACATGATCACAAACCTACTTCATTTTTTTTTAAATTACAAAAATACAATCATTATAATTAGTAAAAAAACCTGTCCACAAAATGTTTGTAGATTACTGATCTTGCGCATGGTTTTTACCATGTATAAATGAATTGGAATGGCAAAGCTATGTAAGGGATTAATAATAAAACGAACCCAAAACAAATAGAAATTGATTGATGAGACCACATGAGAATAATGTAGTGCAAATTTTCAAAAATATGGTTTGTGAAAGTGAACCATTTTGAAGAGTTTTCTAAAATACCAAAATTTTATTTTTATTTTTACTGTGGTCCAAATTGTTGAAAATATAATGGTTTCCAAATGCACAGACATTTTGACACATGGTCTCATAAGCCACTGAACACTGTTACACAGATTGATCTTTTACGATTACCAGCCATGCATCAATAATTATACACACTTTAGAACAGGCAGGATATTTAACTCAGCCAATATCCAATAATTAATTAATTGATAATTTATTAATTAATTGAAATTAAAATTATTTAATCAATCTAATGGTGTCAAATAGACTTGATCTTTCACGGATTACTGAAAAGTAAAACAACTTTGTTGTGCACAGACGTTTGTGATCATGTCGAACTGCTTTCTAAAAAACAACCTCCGATTATTAAAACAGCAATAAAGCAGCTGGAACCGTATTGCTTTTTCGTGCACTTTGTAAGGCAGACAATGCATATAATAATGAAAGAGGTAAAATATGTACACATGACACTAGCTAATTACGACTAGATATCCCACTCCATTGACACAAATACCTAATACAGATCTAGTATAATACACAATTAAAAACAGTCGACATTCGACCAATGAGGGATGACAATATAGCACTTATGATGAAACCAATGTTGTAATAATGTAAATCAAACAAAAACAAAATGATTTCATTGCATGAACAAAAAGTATGAGGAGGATGATGAATTTTTTAATGTCAAATTTGACAATGAAAAGTAGTATTTTGATGATTTCCGTTTTCGGGTAAGTGAACACAAGAAAAATTGGCAATCGATCTTAAATCGAAAAAACACATTAGTCTGTAACAGATACATTAAATGAGATAAAAAAAAATACCAATTAATGAATAAATGATATCTTCACAAAAAACTTAGGTGGAAATTGTATAGTAGTTGTATAGAAAATATCATTTATTAGTAATAATAATAATTAATTCATACAGACAACCTAATATAAATCACTAACAAAAGTGCTGAAGAATCAATTTAAATATAAAATTATCAAATGAGACTATTTGAATTGTACTTCAGCTTCAAATAAACATCAATCATGTACAATGTAAATTATTATAGCAAAATAACTAAACATAAATCAGGTGACTACAATAATATGTCATACATAATAGTTAATACAATAAAACCTGTGTAAGATTTAAGACGGCAATAAATAAGGTTAAAATTACACGAATGCACTAACCAATGGTACCATCGTTATTTGTTAATTATATAGAGTGGTAGTTTAGTACTAAATGTCCCTTTTCTGTACAAATTAATTCTAATCGCCCAAACTTTCCCCTCAAAACATGTTTTCCGGATTTTTAAATTGATATAGTGATAAGGGAAAAATAGTTTAAAATTTCACTCATTCCTCCCACAACCTGCATTTTTGTAATTTCCCTACCATACTGAATCATGTACATATATATGTACATATATATAGAACTACAAAGAAAAGGTCAATAAACAAAAATGATTTCATAGAGGTTTGTATAATTTTGTTGATTTAAAGGAAATGGTCAGAGAATTTGGGCACCAAATTTATTAACTCTGTCATGCATCTAAACACATCGTGCGTTAGAATAATCCCGAAATAATTTTCAGACAAAATATTCGTAAGAGCCATAATAAATAATTTAAATTAATTTTTAACAAACATTTTTTTTTAAAGTTAAAAAATTTAGCAGAGTGTAATCAATGAAAGGGATAATTTAAATAAAAAACTTTTTTTGTCTTTTGTTGGTGTACCTGCAAATACGTAACAGAGCCTATTAATTTGGTGCCCAAAAGTCATGACTGAATCCCTTTAAATCTCAGTAACCAGCACTGCTTAATATGTTTAGTGTAAAGGTAATAAAAGGATTAAATAACAATAACTATAACTACTAATGCATTAAAAATGAGGTTCACGTGTCAACCATGCAAACCAACTGGCCTTCATTCAGAAATAAAAAATACAAAAATTATCGAAAAGACCAAAAACTAACTTTTTTCCTGTTTGAATATTACTCCCTGGAAACACAAAAAAAGGTGACAAAAATACTACACGATAATGTTTTATGACAAAGGTAATTGAGGCTGTGTGACATAGTATGCCATGAGTCTTTTTAAAAAAAGACCTTAAAATATTTATGTAACCCTGTAGCCAAGCATAGCAAAACAAAACACATTTTAATACATGTAGCAACATGGCGAATCATGTAAACATTTTAGAACATTATTTCAATTACAAATGTAATTTTACAACTTATACATTTCTATGTACTGTTTTTATTTACTGGTTGCATACATGTATTGAAATATTCATCAAAGTAAGGTTCAAAAATCGAAATCAAGTGTACAAAATTAAGTTAGCTGACTTGGAAGTTGAATAATTCAAGTATCAAATAAACAAAATCTTGGTTTTATCATCATATTCTAAAAATGTCCACAAAGACATTAAAAACACATTAAAGTATGTACAAAGGCAAGACTATTTTACCCAGTACCCTGTGACAAAAATACAACAAACTTTCATATGAAACACTGCAGCCTCATTTTCATCATTAATCTTTGAAACATTGTTAGCCCCTGGACCACTCATCAATGTACTGTATTTCCATTTCAGCTGACCCAATATTTTACTGACATTCACTTTATTTACAACTATTTTGCACTTGTAAATAAGAAGGATTACTATCAATTATTACATAATGAATATATATCTGTATCCTTATTGGTCGAAAATCAGTCACATGACCTTCCGTAAATTACTATCAATTGTTTTCTCCCCGTCTGAAAAATATCCATTGAAGCTGCATCTATACTGGGCATCACTTTAACTCGATTATTTAACAACGTCACTAGAAACACATCGATTATAAATCAGCGGTTATTGGATGTCAGACGCATGGTTATATTGACACATGGCTAGTCTTCTACATGCACTTTCCCATAGACAGGATAGCACACGTGTATGACGGAATTTGACCAGTCGTGGATCACTGGCTGGAATGGAAAATAACCCATAAAATTGTTTTGCACTGTGGAGGATCGATCTCTCGACCCATCCCGTTACAGGCGGACATTCTACCTCTGACTGGACTACGTCCCGCTCCCGGAAAAGCGCAGTAAGCCTGGCACACATGCACTGTATGCAAATACCATAAACACTGCAAGCTGGCGCAATGTAAACACGCTGGTGTGTGCGAGCAGCTTGCAATCTGTAGTACCTAATACTTTAGTCAATTCCCAATCAATACTGTACCCAAGGAACTGGGTCAGTGTAAAAGCCAGGTAAACAAACACAACAATAACGCTCTCTGCAGTGAAATCACATGCAACATGTTGAAGTTAAATACATTCTGCATCTGGAGTAATAAAGTTGATTCATTCATAAATATGGATCCTTGATTTCTTTTCAGCAAACATTGAAACAATAGTGTACATTTTTATTTCCGAACAACTGGATAATACAAATATATATTGAATATGGTTGAATAATACTGAAATATGTGGATAAATAGATAAATATTCCCTGAGTGTCTTATCACTATTAGTTGATAAACATATAAAAAAATATATAAAAACCTATTATAGGGAATTGACCAAAAGTAACAATTTGCATAAGGTGGAATCAAGAAAATTTGTGATGCCTATGGAATCATTTCTCATTCTTATATGCAAACACAATCAGATATAGCAGTAACAGATAAAGATAAAGTGTGTTTGTTTAACAACACCACTGGAACACAATGATTTTAAATCAGCAGTTATTGGATGTCAAACGCATGGTTATATCGATACTTGGTCACAGAGGAAACCTGCCACTACCACATCCGCTACTCTTCTTCAAATAACAGCAGGGTATCTTTTATGTGCAATTTCCCACAGACAGCATAGCACACACTGGTTGGAACGGTGAAATAACCCAACAGGTCCACTGAGGAGGATCGATCCATCGACATATCGAACCGCAGGCAGACACTCTTGCACATAGCTACGTCCTGCTTCTCCCCAAGTCAACAAAAGAATATAGATATAAAACGCTATTATAAAAACTGACCAATAATAACGATTTGTTCAAGATGGAATCAAGCCAACTTGTGATGCCTACGTAATCATTTGTCATCGCGAGTAGAGATGCAAACACAATCAGAGGTATAGCAATAACAGAGTAATTCCCCCCTGTGTGGCGCCTGTACGTGTCAACAAAGTAGGTGTTAAACAAATTGCCAAACAAACACTATATTAATGATCTCCCATGCGGCTAAATCGATCCCAGTATGGATTTAGTGCAGCACATTCTTTCTAAACAGAGTGCAGAATTTAGCTCATTGCTATAATGCGGTCGTCTGAGGGGTGCAAGGTCAGAGAATCGATCCTCCTTGGTGGATCTGTGTCGGATCTTTCACATTCCAACCAGTGATCCATGAATGGTCCATCAAACCTGTGGTGTGTGATATCCTGTCTGTGGTAGAGTGCACATAAAAGATTCCTTGCTCCTATTCGAAGAAGAGTAGGCTATGCGGCAGCAGCAGGTTTCCTTTGTGACCTAGTGTCGATTAAACCACACATTTGACATCCAATAACCGCTGATTAATAATCAATGTGTTCCAGTGGTGTCGTTAAACAAACAAACTTCTATCTTTGGTATGAATGATATTGGTAATCTCTTGTCATTACAAATGTGGGCAGACCTGTATGTCTACCGGGGTAGTCACTTATTGAAATGCATGGAGTTCACAAATCAATGTAATTCATGGTAGCAAGTGTTTTGTTGTACAGAATCTGGACATTTATCTCCACCATGATGGCTGCAATTCTCCTCCATACCACATGTACAGTGTACAGTGCACCTTGGCCTCGGGTGACATCGTGACCTCAAGGAGAAATAGTACAAAAACAATACACCCGAGTCGTGTTCAGGTTAGCAAAATCTCGCGTATAATTTAACTGGTATCAATTGTGTTCTACCAAATCGCATTCATTTAATATTTGGTGCAAAATAACAGTCTACTGTCTAGCATGTATTCTTTGAACATACCGCTGCTCAAGAATTTTGTATGCTCATTAATTTTATGTATTTTCAAAGATATACATTTACATGTATGTCAGTGTTTTTTGTTTTTGTTTTTTCTTTGTAATTTTAAATATCGTGTTGCCACCAGTTACACTTACTGTCCATACAAAAATAACGATAATGCTACAATTGTGCTGGGATGACAAAAAAAACCTTTACGAGACACACAGACATAATCACACACCATTCAGACATTCATGTCACAATTCCATTTAATGAAAAGTACAGTATAGTTAGAATATTGCATTCTATTATTAAACCACCTAAGTTAATTTTTTCTTCTCATTTTGACATCTATCAAGCCTATAATATTTATCAATGTCAACAATTTTTTTTTACTTCTGCCTTTAGGTTATAAATCATTGATGAACTAAAAACGTCTAGACAAATAAACCTGGAAGTTCAGTAATTAAACAACTCGACAGCCTACCATTGGATAATCCATATCGAAATCTCCATCCTTCTCGTTAAACATCGGTACAATTCCAAAAAACCGTAATCACAAAGATTCGGTTTTTTTCACTACCGCTTACGCAACAAGTATCATCCACAGTAACACAAGAAGGAAATAACCTTTCAGAAAGAACCGCAGCTATCATGCAGATAAACATATTTTGGAAAAAAAGCTTATCACATAAATACATAGATAGAGCGAGCTTGGTCTGTGAAACGCCATTAGTAATGTCGGAATCAAAGAACAGGAAGTGGGGAGTAGTTATGAAGATCTGAAAATGACCCACCCATTCCTAAAGGAGGTTATCAGCACAGATGTGTCAGCACTTACTTCAATCCAGGCCCAGTAAGCCATGCCACCAGCCGAAGAAATTTAATAATCCCTTTTCATCTCAAATCAAAACTATCTTCATTACGCTTAATCCGTTTCCCTCCTGAGGAGCGGGTTGTAGCTCAACACAAGAGTATACATCCAAATCAAGTTTAATAGGTTGACAGATCAATCCTCGTCAGTGGACCCGTTGGATTATTTCCCATTCCAACCAGTGATGTACGACTGGTCTATCAAAGGCTGTGGTGTGTGCTATCCTGTCTGTGCGAAAGTGTACATAAAAAGATCCCTAGTTGTTATTCGAGAAGAAGTCTATCAGTCCTCTATGATCAAGTGTCAATATGCCCATGTGGTTGATAATCAATGTGCTCCAGTGGTGTCAGAAGAAGCCTATCAGTCCTCTATGATCAAGTGTCAATATGCCCATGTGGTTGATAATCAATGTGCTCCAATGGTGTCATTAAACAAACAAACTTTATGTACAATCAAAAATATCTTCATTATGCATCCATCCTCCTCCCACCTCCCAATTCTCCCCCCACCATCAGAGAGATCCCGAAATTCCTCCCCAACCCTCAGAGCTCCAACCAGAGCAAGCAAACCTTTTCGGTTTGATACCTTCAACACAACTACCGTGACATTTTACTATCAGTAATAGTAATACCTACGCACACTATTTCTGTCATCTAGTCAAGACTTGTCATACAGATGAGAGCATACTTGGCAAGGAAGATGTGGAGGTTAATACGAACCATAGAGCCAAAACAACTTCAGCATTGTTTACAGCCCTGGTGTTAATTTTCTACAATTTACTGCTATTTTTATAGCAAGTGGCATCGCACACTTGTGATATATGAAAGAAATATATTGTGGCAGCTCATATATATCCGAGATATAACTATCGGGTTGCCATGGAAACAGGTAGGACTGGGAGAAGGTGGAGGGGGGGGGTAGCAGGCACGAAGATTATCCTGACGTAAGTAATGATCTTTGGAAGGCTGTCTGTTCTGTATTAACCTGTATCAGAACGCAGATTGACTTTTAAAGTACGGTAACGCTAACCATGTCGGGACTGATCGAGGTCTGGAAGATACTATAATATATAAACAGATTCGGAATAGCTCAGCTGGGCACGTGGTGGAATCGTATAGACCAACATACCTAGAGCGATACACAAATGTATATGTATGCAATATGTCAATCATGTTTGGAATACATTATATAATCTGCAAAATCCTTTTGGTATAATCATGGATTTGTCATTGGGACAATCATCTTTATCCCAAAAGTGGAAATTTGAAAACTTTAACCATGGATCGAGGAATTTTAGTACAGTTTAATTAAATTGACAATATCATATTTATTAAAAAAAGTGGAAATTAAATTTTTAAAAACCATGTGCTTAGTAGATGGGTGAATAGAGTAATTTTAGCAAGGGGTGGGTGGTGTTACATCAATACTTAGTTGCCTACATGTAATTAATCAATGTGTTCTAGTAATGTTATTAAACAATTTTTCAAAGATTATCCAGGCTGCAAAATGACCGGGTTCGCATCGCATAATGCGATGCAAAGTCTTGCAATAAGCAATGCAAAATTACTACTCATAGTAAATACTGGTAAGTGCTAATCAAACTCCACAAAAAATCATCAGAAAAATCCATCCTCCATCATTAAAAATTGCGGATTTTTCTGAAGATTTTTTGTATGTATTTGCATTAAAATATTTTTATTTATTAACCTAAAGTTATATAATTTGGACACAAAAATAGGACTTTTAATTTTCAAAAATGTTTAACTTTTTTCTCTACATTAAATGAAACTAAAGTTATCTACGAAAAACATAATACAAATGTTCAGACACAAAGAATAGTTGCTTTTCCATTCACAAAACTGCTAATCAGAATTTTAAAAACAAATTGCACTCTGTCATCAGTCACCATTTGAGCTGTAATTAGCAACTAAAAGAATGATCACGAGACAATGAAGTACACAAATACATTTTATGTTGGTAAAAGAGAAACACACTGTTCTCCCCAGAGTCATAATGCGTAGGGGGCTCCTACTCCTTACCTGTTTAAGTAAGCGCATTGATTTATTTTAAGGGATTTGTATGCGTTTGATTTATTAAAATGGCTTTGTAAGGGCCTTAAATTTAGTTGTTTGTCCCTGTATAATGCATAATGCACAAACTATTAAATTTTTACTCATGGATTTTACCAAAAATTATAATATTATTTCTGAATTTTGAAAATGTAAACGCTTTAAAAAAATCCTCGGGAAAGGCCTGATTGCATATACATTTATTATATCCACAGTTAAAACATTTTTATGGGCTATTTTCCGTTCCAGCCAGTGATCCATGTGGTGTGTGCTATCCTGTCTATGGGAAAGTGCACATAAAAAAACCCTTGCTGTCATTCGTGGAAGAGTAGCCTGAGTGGCGGCAGCGGGTTTTCTCTGTGACCATGTGTCAATATATCCATGCGTCTGACGTCCAATAACCGCTGATTTATAATTGATGTTTCTAGTGGCGTCGTTAAATAAAACAAACTTTACTTTATATATAAAAAGCTGAAGTTTCATGCATGGACGTTGAATAATAGGTTGGTGCAGTGGCTGGGTTTTACAACATTAAATTAGGATAGT
The DNA here is from genome assembly GCA_032355825.1 of Melanodrymia aurantiaca. NCBI lineage: Eukaryota > Metazoa > Mollusca > Gastropoda > Neomphalida > Peltospiridae > Melanodrymia > Melanodrymia aurantiaca. The sequence continues at coordinate 11,921 of JAULBR010030786.1, forward strand.
GCCATTGGTGGACAGGATTATCTGCAGTGTGTTTGTATTTTTCAGGATAAGGAGATTGATGGCAAAATCTAACCATATTTTTATCATTGTTAACAATTTGAACCCCTCGCCCTGCTAATGGGCCTGTAAATAACAATAAAAGTAGGCAAATGTATTGCACAATTTGTATTGTAGTTGAAGCAATTCTGTACTTGCCATTTCATTCTCCAAAGCAGGGGCGTGACATAGAGGTAGAATGTCTGCCTGTGGTGGAATGGGTCGAGGGATCGACCATCCACATTTTATGGGCTATTTTTGCATTCCAGCCAGTGATACACGACTGGTTTATCAAATTGTGTGCTGTCCTGTCTATGGGATAGTGCACATAAAAGACCCCTTACTGTTCCTCGGTAAGGGTAGCCCATGAAGCAGTGACAGCGGGTTTAAACTATGATCATGCAACTTATACATGAACCATGAAATCGTGCAACGTAAAACAAATTCCAGTTCTGCTGACACACAGTTGAAGTTTTGTTGAAGACATTTATTACCACTGATTAATAGGCTATAAATAAGAAGCATGGTGAAGAAGTAAAATAAAATAATATGATTGAAGCAGTCGACAACAATTGCAATATGTGAATTATGATTTATTTTATGTAAATCTCATGCTAATGGCAACAATGCTGCATTCACCCTTATCACAACACAAAAAAGCAAATGAGAAAGCAAAACAATACAAAATTGCAAGTCATAAAGCTAGTTATCCCAATATAGTCCTACCCACGTTTCAATGTCATCTGCGTACAGTTAATTAGTTTTTGATCAAGTCTTTGTAACGTGTCATTGTATATTGAAAAAGGTGGGAGGGAATATATATGCACCTCCTCTTGTCAAAACATTGTATAGAAACACCACATTTAAAAAAATACTTTACTTTTTACTTGTGAATGATCACCTAAAACTATTTTTAAAGTTATGTACGCATGAAAGCAGTTAATTAATTTGATTTTAAAGGATATTTTTTAAATAAATAAGTTTGCTACATGTTAGCCGTTTTAGAGACAATAAGGACAGCAACACTTTGCTGTTAATATCTGTGTAATATACCTGTGTATGATAGTCTTGCCATTTTTAAGAGAAGTAAATACATGTACCGGTATGTGTAATGCGAAAAGTTTCTGTGACATAACAATGATTTATGCAGAAATAAATATTACATTATTCACATAAACAAAAGTTTATTCTAGTAAAGGGGGTACTTGCCGTAGAAAAGTGTGTGCACATTTAAAAAATATATATATTTATGTCACAGAAACTGTTTGCATCGAGTATATAATTGTTACATCCATGTACTCAAGACAAACAAAATAACACTCCATGCAGCATGCAAATAACTACATTACAGCATTTCTTTCACACAAAATATAAGTACAACAATGTATAGAATTGCACGTAATTTGTCCTGCTAAAATGTAAACCAAATACTTGCCTTACGTTCAATAGCGTGAGCGCTCTGGAACTATGTGACTGGTACCTATCGTGTACTATCACATGACATTCATTCAATGTAGATGCAAATATCGGTGTCAAAACGTTTTGCCTCAGAAGCAGAACACCAGCGCTATTGAACGCAGGGCTGGTACTCTTACATTATGGTGTATTGGGACGTTTAGTGATAGCCAAACTCGAATTACCTCCCCTTGCACACTATTTAAAATTTATATCTGATGTAATGTTTATTTTTCATAGTTTAAAACAGACATTGCACTTGATATTAGTTTTCATACTGTTATTCAGTGTTAATGTAAGACATGGTCCCATAATTACCAGTAAAATAATCCAATTTCAAATTGATTTGAACATGGATTTAATTGCCTTTTTCTAGTTTTCACTTCTGGAACATAAATTAATAAGTTTGTTCGAATGTACTCTCTTATACAAATAAGACTTTGATTATGATAATAGTTTTGTAATTTTGACATCAAGTACATACGTGTATTACACATGTTGGTCCTCAGTTATTACATAAATCTTAATGTCCTCAACAGAGTCCTTATCATCCATCTTTATCCAGAGATTGATGGTATACAGATCACATTTAAAGCATATAATTATATCTATTTGAAATTATGATCTAGATTAACAAAATGACATTACTCTACACTGCACACTGTTTCAGGGCTCGTGTTTCTACGGGAATCCGGGAATCTAATTGAATTCCCGTACTAAAAATCCACATGTTTTCCAATGTGTTTAATTCGGTTGACAATATCATAACACATCCAGTTAGTTTCCCATATGTAATCTCAATAACCGAAAAAAAGTGTGACTGATATACAATTCACACATGAAAATAGTTACGAAATAACATTTATTAACAAACACATGCAGAATTGGATTCTCGTGGATTCCCGTCATGTACATTTGCGGGAATGCAAATGAATTCTGGTAAAATTTTACGAAAAACGAGCCCTGTGTTGCATGTTTTCATTCAATGACCTGTTAGGCTATTTACTAAATCAACTTCTGTGACAATGTGGCTTTAATGCTACCCGAATCATGTGACGTCTAATTTTGTGTTTGAAAGTGTTTTTCTTGTCGCCTATTGTTCATTTGTAAGTTTGTTGAGTGTCTTGTTGTCTTAATGGGTGATATTTCTGACTTCCCTATAATGGCAATAGAGTTGTCTCCCCTTTAGGACTGATAGAGGGCGAACCGGGTGTTGAAGGTGTAGTAGCGATATTTTATAATGACTACACCTTCTAAATCGCGGATTAACCACCTCGTTTTTAGAATGTCATCTTTTGAGAAGTTCACGCCCACTCCTCCATTTGAATACTCAATAGCCATGGAGGGAAACCACAATGCGAGGGCATCGTTATTATTTAAACACACTTCTTGTTCCCTTCCCTGGCGATACCCCTAACTACGCATTAACCGGCAACACTGTGAATTAATAATAAGCACCACCTATTTGCATTGTGCTAAGGGCAGATAACAGGAATATCTCCCATTCATACTGTCTATAATTTAGTATTGGTATAGTTATTTCCCTTTGATCAGAGAATATAAAATGTAACTTGTACTATTATTAATTTTGAAATTCGGTCCTAGTACATTTCCTTTATGGTGCAATTGTCATTAACTCGACACACTCCTCGTCCTGTTAGAAATACACCTTTTTTTTTGATGATGATGACGATAAAGTTTGTTTAAAGACCATCATCGCTCACGACGTTTCACGCAAAAGTTTCCACTCTGCTGCATCTCTAAACACCACGTGACAAGAGACATTCAGCTAGGTCTGAGAGCAAATAACATTGGGCTTCGTTTCGCTGCACTCCAGATAATAGCGTGACCTTAGTGTTATAACTTTTCAAAATGCTATTTTTAGCGATCGATGCGTATATTGTAAACGGAGCAATTTTACGTAATATAA
>JAULBR010030894.1:0-15334 GCA_032355825.1 Melanodrymia aurantiaca
GTATGTATGTATGTATGTATGTATGTATGTATGTATGTATGTATGTATGTATGTATGTATGTATGTATGTATATATGATGTAACCACATACAGTCAAGAGCGTATATAAATACCACCAATAACATATAAACAACGGCTCTTACGGTTAGGTAACCATTTTATATACGTAGTTTAAATAGTACACGTAATAGTTATACGCAAAGGATATTTAAAACTGCCCATTATAAACAGGTATTTGTTAAATACGGTTATATTTAAATCACGATTGAACTCAAACCGAACATTTGACCACCGTCACGTTTCAATTATGCGATTTTAATTAACCCTGCTCTTGTCTTGGCTTTGGATGTCGGAAATGATATACAATATAATCTCATTGACTCGGTAAATCGTGTAAACGTATTCATTGCAGCAGTTGTATTTACGCAGGGATTATAGCTAAATTACGTGCTATCTTACAAACGGAATAGTCAATTGAACAGTGTTTGCGAGTAATTCGCTTTACGTGCATGTACATAATCATAACTCGTACTATGTACACACTCAGAAAGTAACGTGGCATTAACATTATTAACTAATCCAGAGAACAAAATTACTTTAAATAGTCTCAACTTGTATCGTCAAACGTTAAAGCGACACTCCCGACTTTTAAGAGGAGTGCCACCGAATTTACGCATCTAATGCTATTTGTAACATAATTATTTCTAGCCAACACATTTGTATTACTAAAATTAACATTTACTTTCGTTTGATTGCTTACAATATCAATATAAGTATATATGTATATCCAATGCGTTTGTGGTATCTTAATAATTATCTTGGTGCTTCGATTTTTGCCTACAATAATTTAGTACGTACGAAACTGTTTTATAGAAAAGAACACAGTAAGCGATTCTATATCAATTTGGATGTCTAGAAACACATATGATATACACACATTGATATTGTTAGCAAAACGATGTAAGAAAATGTTAACTTTAATCAATAAAAATGCTCTATTAGCCAGAAATGTGTTACAAATGGCATACGATTCGCACACGTACGGTGGCAGTTGTCTTAAAAGTCGGGACTGTCCCTTCAACGTAGTTTTTAAAACTTAGTATTTAAATGACAATATACTGATATGGCCAAATGCAGGGCCAATACGACGAAACCGAGATGGCATGTACTCGTGAATCACCCCCAAAACAGTAGTGATATTAGGTGTTCACGTGACTAAGTGTATATTCTGTCCTACCGGTGGCACCCGTTATAAGCACAGTCCTATTGCGTATGTCCGCTGCCTTCATGAACACGATAAACACGTGTCCAAACGGTCAAAGTGAGGTATTGAATCAGACATCATCTGTACCAGTGATTCGTGATATCGCTAAATTCAAATTTACAAATGTTAGTTTCTCTAACGATACCACTTGAGCACATATCTTAATAACCAACGGTTATTGGGTGTCAAACACACGGTTATGTCAAAACATGATGTCAGAAAAAATTCCTATTTCGCGACATGGTTAACTTTAGCCGAATAACAGCAATAACACTTCCCACAGACAGGATAGCGCACACTACGACCTTTGATTAACAAGTTGTAGATCACCGGTTGGATTGAGAAATAGCCCAACTGGTCGACTGAAGAGGTTCGATTCTTCGACATATCGAACATAAGGCGGACGGACGCTCTTGCGCTATACTAACCTAATCCCAGTTCCCTTTCTTAACTTTTTAAAAATATATGTAACCATAAACCACGTTCCGGATTCCGCTTGCATTATCAACTATTTGTAATAATCAAAAGATGAATGAAAATTTAAAGAATCCCATCGATTCTACAAAGGAATGGATCATTGCTAGCACGATGCAGGAAGTAGCTATCTATCAGAATACAGCATTGATCTGCTGTCGTTGAGGACGAAAACAAAACAAGTGTGGAGAAAATAAAGACCGAGAAGAAACGTAAATGGTAATACATCTACGATCTTCTGTTTACATTCGTGTCTTGGCCCTTACCAATCGAAGTAGTATCTGCACTTCTATTATGAGAACAAACAGCGGAGTGGGAGTGTGTCAGTGATGCTAGTCTCACCAGGATGGACGTCCGTACAGTAGCAGTTCATTAATACATGCGTGTCTGTTGAAGACAGAGTCAAAGGGATATCATGATGAAGTTGAGATTGCATGCATCCACGATTCATAGCCATGACAGTGGTGATACTGGATGGTTGCGATAGATGACCATATTCTGCCACATCATTGAAAGTACGAAAAGGTGTGAAATACAATGTTAATACATCTTAATTTAAGTAAATAAAATTGCCCTATTGGCCATAACTGTATTAAATTTGAATGTAGGGTACCAACCATCTTAAAACTCGGGTGTTGCCGTTAAAGTTAAGGTTATGCTGTCTAAACTCAATAGAAAGTTTGAAAATGTGTCCATGGTGTTTTGCATATTTAGTTTATTAAAAATGAAGGTTGAGTTTTGTTTAAAAAAAAACGAAAAAGAAAGACAGCTAACACTAACTGTCTTACATACTCGTATCCATCAAAGATTCGAGAACCCACGCACGCCTTGCCTAACCAATCCCTCGTCTATGAACACAATCGCTGTCAGTGAACCGAAACATCGACATCAAAGAATGAGGTCATTGCGGGACATGGGGTTGCCAACACTTGATAAGTTTATGTAAGACACAGCCAGTCGATACACTGGAGACTTGGTGTATGATTAGCCTCTTAAAAAGTTTGAGCAGCAGTAATGTCGCCCGCATTCTTATAATATGAATTCGTTTATTTACTTTGTATTGTGTTTTGGCTAAAGCCACAATGCCTAGTTAAAACCAAAAAAACAAAAAAACAAAAAACAAACAACAAACAACAAACAAAAACAAAACAAAACAAAAACAAGTTTTAAGACGAATGCCACCATGCTCGCGAAGCTAATGCTATTTGTAACATATTCTAGCTCTTCATTATTAAAATTAACATTTATTTACATCTCAGTGCTAAAAATATCAACATAACGTTATCTGTGTCTAGTCATCCAAATGGTTATACAGTGTAGTAGGTTAATGTGTACCTTTCCTTCAAACCATTTGTCACGTGCCAGACACAACTCCAAGGACCATACTAAGCTACTATAAACGCATTGGAGATACAAATATTGCTATTGGAAGCAGAAATATGCTACAAACAGCATTATCTGCGCAAGCACGGTGGCATTCGTCTTAAAACTAGACATTGTGGCTTTAATAAATGAACGAACGAATGAATGAATTTACCAATTAGTCCGGAAATGCCCCTACATCGAGGTTTTGTACATTTCAAGACTGATTGATTCTATAAATACTTGGCATTACGGCTAATTATACCAAACGTCTTTCTGTAAAACAAAAACAGTATGGCTCTGCTCCAGAATTACGTTCTACAAGCGATGTCACAGTTCTGGGATTTATTTGGATTTATTCCTTCATTAATACTAAGATACGTACACACTGACCCGTCATCGATTGGACAATAACCTGATAGACTAAAACACTGCGAGAAAATTGGACATTTGAATCCATTGTCTACACAATGAATGAAAGATCCGAGTTGAAATAATTTGTTTAAACATTGCGCACATCTGGACACGTTTACTGAACTTGCAATTATTAGACTCGCGTTTCAGAAAACGAAATAAAATAATCCTGCTGGTTCGAGTATTGCTGTAATATGACGTCAGAGCTTTAACAATAGGAAACTTATTCAAATAATCAAACGATATCTTGATATGTAAGGATATAAGCATACAAACAGTGATGACACCACGTGTTCAGGGGATGTTAGCAGCAGTCCAGGGAAAGATAACAGCCAAATTCATTCATAGTATTTGGCGTGCCTATATCCAATAAAAGTTCAAGCACAACAGCCAAATTAGAACCATTACCTTTAATATCCGACGCTTTAGTTCGTGGACTCAATGATGTTGTGCAATTAGATGAAGGTCATTTATGGCTGTGGATGTTTTAATTTTGAAAATACAAAGAGATTAAAAACATACTCGCGAGTTTTAACACAAATGTTATCTTACGTACTATTTAGATGCGGGACAAGAGTATTGCCGTAATATCACATCAGGGCTTTAACAATAGGAAGCTTATCCAAATAATCAAACGATATCTTAATATGTAAGGATATAAGCATACAAACTATTGTTTAAACAGTGATGTCACCATGCGTTCAAGTGAAGTCATCATATCCTGCACAGCCTATGACAGTTCTCTTAAACTTGATCCAAATTGAGAACGCCCGGCTTACGTGCATGATGTCATAGGATCGATCCTCATGTTGGGACATAATTGTAGACTAAAACACTAACGTCCGTTTGAGATCATCTATCTTACAACGAGTTTTTTTCCAAAGTTATTTAACGAGAGAAGGCGAGTTATATACAGTCATGTATGTATGGACATACGAGATGTATACGATAAACGATCTCTAACAGGCATAAGTAGTGTATCTATTTCTGATAAACCTTAAACAAATTGAAACAAATGAAATCAATATTTGCACATATAGTCTGTGGAAAGTGGTTATACTATAGGAGTCAAACGATATACTGCGTCACATAACGTTGAATAAATGAATCCGTCGTGAAAACGGGATAGCTTTGACAATAATAGATAAACAAAATGGCTGTGCTTACGACGGGTGCCACTGTTGGGGCAGGATACGCTCACCTTTCACCAACACCTGGTATCATGACTAATTTGGCTATCATTCGTGAGTAATTGCCATTTCGACTTAATACCATGCCATAATGCCCATTCCACTCTGCTATTCTAGACCTAGGTAAGGATCAAGTATGTCTTGTATTGTCATTATTATTGTTGAAATATTTCCAGCAATATAGGTTTAAATATAAAACATGATAATATTGATGTGACAGTTTATCGTGAAATCATTATCTAGCTGTTTACTTCTCGCCTTAGCCTCGCGACTTCTGAGTGGAAACGTTTCCCTCTTTGTTTGCTGTCTCGTTCACTTTGTCTTGCAGTGTAAAGACGCCGCTTTGTTCATTACAGGCATCATATACACTGTAGGTAATTCATTCATGAAGCGTCTGCAGGAACCAACGGACACCTTTAGCAGCAGCTGCTGAAGCGTGCTACAAACAATTTCATTTGCTGTACATCGCTCAAACGGATATGATATATCACTGATATTTGCTGTACATCGCTCAAAAGGATATTATCTATCACTGATATTTGCTGTACATCGCTCAAAAGGATATTATATATCACTCATATTTGCTTTACATCGCTCAAAAGGATATTATCTATCACTGATATTTGCTGTATATCGCTCAAAAGGATATGATCTATCACTGATATTTGCTGTACATCGCTCAAAAGGATATGATCTATCACTGATATTTGCTGTATATCGCTCAAAAGGATATTATCTATCACTGATATTTGCTGTACATCGCTCAAAAGGATATTATCTATCACTGATATTTGCTGTGTACACATCGCTCAAAAGGATATGATCTATCACTGATATTTGCTGTACACCGCTCAAAAGGATACGATCTATCACTGATATTTGCTGTACATCGCTCAAAAGGATATTATCTATCACTGATATTTGCTGTACAACGCACAAAAGGATATTATCTATCACTGATATTTGCTGTACATCGCTCAAAAGGATATTATCTATCACTGATATTTGCTGTATATCACTCAAAAGAATATTATCTATCACTGATATTTGATGTACGTCACTCAAAAGGATATTATCTATCACTGATATTTGCTGTAGTGAAATCCGTACACAGAGAGGACATTTTGTTTCTTGTTTGGAAGTCATGGAGACCCAAACAAACTGTAGATATTATATTCCGTCTATCATAATTAACGAACTCTTATATTATAGTTAAACGAGGACTACAAAGACTAGTTTTTAATCTGTAGTGTGCATATTTAACCTGCATGAGTAAATTGATATTACCTTTTCCGAGCCTGTGTAAACTTCATGTTAGTTTTTATTCCAATTCAGACTCATTTATTTTAATTACTTGTGTGACGTGACAATCGATTCACGACACAATCAGTCCCACGTGAGATATAGATGTAACGTAATATAATCCTTTGACGTCAATCCCGCTACGTGAGACAACATAAATTTTTTTGCAATATTTTCGCAATTACTTTCTCTTGTCAGTGATAGAACACGTTAACTTGTGAACTAGTATCATCCCAATGCAACAACTTCTGAGCCAGAATTATCTCTAATTCAATGCAAGCTTTGGGTCTATCTTGAGCACAAGAAACAGCAGTATTTGAACTTGTAGGATAAAGATCGCTGGGTTTTGTCTTCATTGCCCGTGGAAGGTTCGCCTGGGGTCGAACCACCGATCATCCGCAGTGGACCTGTTGGAGTGGACCTGTTGGATTACTTTTCGTTAAAACCAGAGATCCACCAAAGTATGTGGTATTCTATCCTGTATGTAGGAACGGGCCTATAAAAGATCCATTGCTGTTACTCGGTACGCATAGCCTATGTGGCGGCAGCGGATTTCTTCTGGGACCATGTTTCGAAATACCCGTGTGTTTGACTTCCCATAGCTGCAGATTAATTAATCAATGTGCTCTGGTGGTATCATTAAACAAACTAACTCTACCACTGCGCGTGCGCGCACAAATTACATTTCCTATTTAACGGAAATTAAACGTCATTGGATATGTTCCAATTGCAACATGGAATTCACAATCAGGGCATCAGTCGTGGCAGCGAGGGTGCTTGGTGATCAATTGAGAGCAAATTACCCTTTCAACGAATACCGTTTGAATGTTGGGATTCGCATTAAGTCCACCAGATAGACAGTTATTGGTTGTACTGAGAACCCTGTCAGTGTAGTATAAGCGTTTCTCACACGTCGTCTCGTATCTTTTACTTTAACGGGGAAAAAAACGAGTTTAGGAATTTAAATTTGCGATCACGTGATTTAGAGATCAATTGCGTTCAGTGTCACTGTGATTGGTGTTTCGTAAAACATGTCAACTTGTATATGGATGTATTCGAATTGCCTTGTAGTCCATTGCATAAAACCAACGACTTCTGGTATTTCTCATACTAGATATTCAGACACAAACTTGTAAAATGTGGTTTCCACAGGCCCATATACTAGTATACATGTATGATGTTTGCAGACTTGTATTTTTGAGTAGGTTTTTGTTGTTGCTGACCTTAAAAACGCAATAATTATATATTTTTAAGAAGTGAACATACTATGGAACTTACTATGGAACATACTATGGTGCCAAACTTTTCAGTTCTGCTGCATCTCCAGAAAATAGCATTATTCTTAGAGGTGTTCGAACTAGTTAGTTTCAGATTTTGGCGAAGTATTCTTACGATGTAGAAAAACGATTTGACATAATATAATCACGTTTTGACATAATATAATCACGTTTTGACATAACATAATCACGTTTTGACATTACATAATCACGTTTTGACAATACATAATCACGTTTTGACATAACATAATCACGTTTTGACATAAAATAATCACGTTTTGACATTTATGTTCATGTTTATAATCATATAATACATGTATGCAATTATGTAGATAAACAACGACAGTGTTTTCTTTTCTATTAATACGCAAATCAATTTGCGTATAACCCGTTCAACATCGTCGTCAGGTGAATGCGCTAAGTGGTGAGTAATCCATTTTAAAACAATAATTTTATGCTCTATGGCGTGGTTCGTACGGATTCCCTACCTACCCACATGACACAAGATCCATCCCTACTTGAATGACACTGCAAGTGCATTAGATATACACGTGCCAGGTGTCAAACGTCCAACGATCATATTAAGCTTCGACACCCGCATTGCAGATATTGAAAGCAATAAGATGTAAGTAAATGTTAATCTCAATAATAAGAAAAAGATACTCAATTAGCTAAACACATGCTATAAATAGCATTATCTGTGCGCGCACTGGGATTCGTCTTAAAACTAGATACTGTGCCTTTAAAATGAATCTCCACCCCAATAATGGGTATAGAAACACTTACGATGTTTATGTATAGATCTTGCGGAAGTATAGCGTGGTCTGAACGTGGATGGGTCATAATTTGAACCTAGCGGACCCTGAGGTGGTGTGGGGTTCTAATCCCAACTTACCAGACCTTTATGTGCACTTCCCCCTTGTAGAACGCTTTATTGCACAGTAAAACATGTTTTAGTTTATGTGCAGTGAATAATCTGCCTCCAGGGGGCTGCGGATGTGTTTCGCCAAAATCGCTATAACCCCTTCACCCTTCAACATACCCCCTTCCCAACCTACGCCCATGACTTGAACGTGTCATACCCAACAGGCATGCTACAATCAAATGCCATGTTACAGTACATTGACCGCGTACTAATTCCTTCTATATTGGTGTAGTATATTTAGTACGTGCTAATTCCTTTGATAGTAACATAGTATAATACTTCATTTAGTACACGCTAATCAGTTGGATATTGGACATTTAGTACGGAACAATCATGTTTCTACTGATATCGCATTTTTATATATTTAAGTTTGTAGTAATCCCGTTGATAAGTAAATTCCAAGAGACAGCAGGTGCTTTTGTTTTCGTTCATCTTCTTAGTACAATTATAATTATAGTTCTCGCGCAGTATACGAGTTTTAAACTGTGCTGTAGTGTTCATATTCCTGTTTGGTCCGTTCTCATTAGCGCAATGAAGGAAAGATTTCTCAAGTTGTTTATCTACACAAAGCAGACCGATTCTTGATTCCGTCGAGCTTTTATGTGGCTTTAGTGTTGCCATTCAAATCGAATCTTCACTGAGCTACTGGTCTTGCATAAAGACCGATTTCCTTATAGCCGGTGATACGGCGTTTCTCCTCTACTAGTGTGGCAACACAAACCCAGGATCATTACACGCCTGGCTTCTTTTTACCAGTGTCCAGTTTCAAAACCATCGCCTTTGAATTATAACAAGGTAAGCTCGTTGCATTTTTAATAATAATATTTAATAATATACTAAATATTTTATGGTTTAGTTAGTTAGTTAGTTAAGTGGCTAGTTAGTTATAACTTATTTACGTGCTTATATCCAATTAAGATTTAAGCACGACTGTCATGGTCACGCATTCCAGCTACCTCGACTGCCTGTCCAGGCACGAAGTTAGTGTTAGTATGACAGAGGAAACCCGCTACTCCAAATTGATCAGTTTTATGGTTTTTTGAAATTTGTTTGTATGTAGGTTAGTATTTGATTGGTGAGCCGGTGTGTTTGTATATCGCTTGCTTTGTCTACCTGGAATATAGATATTAATATTATATACACAGGCTTCATTTCCGCTAGCTATTTCATTGCCGTTCTCGTCTAGGAAATAACACCCTGTGTTGTAAGTGTTAGTGCACTTATCATACAGTTTTTTAAATATATAATTTTGTTACATATAATAATTATGTACTTTTGTACAGCCTTTTAAATACATAACCATTTGTTACATATAATATGTACTTTTGTACAGCCTTTTAAATACATAACCATTTGTTACATATAATAATTATGTACTTTTGTACAGTCATTTAAATACATAACCATTTATTACATAATAATACTATGTACTTTTGTACAGCCTTTTAAATACATAACCATTTGATACATATAATATGTACTTTTGTACAGTCATTTAAATACATAAACATTTGTTACATATAATATCATTAATATGTACTTTTGTACAGTCATTTAAATACATAATAATTTGTTACATATAATAATGTACTTTTGTACAATCATTTAAATACATAACCGTTTGCTATATATAATAATATTATGTACTTTTGTACAATCATTTAAATACATAACCATTTGTTACATATAATATGTACTTTTGTACAGCCACGCATATCACCCCTACACACACACACACGCACGCACGCACGCGCACGCACACACACACACATACACACACACACACACATGCTACACACACACACACACACACACACCACACCACACCACTCACCACACACACACACACACATATGCTACACACAACCACATGCACGGAGAAAATCCAACGGGTCCACTGAAGAGGATCGACCCTTTGGCTGAACGCACCTAGGGCGCATGCTTTAATTATTATTATACATTATAACAGTGATAAACATATGGTTGGTTTAACGACACCACTGGAACACAGTGATTGATCTCAGAAGAAACTAGTTTACGCCACATAGGCCACATTTACCCAATAACAACTATAGGGGTCTTTTGTGTTCACTTCCCACCGACAGGATAGCATACACCACGGCCTTTGATAGGCCTGTCGTGCATCACGAGAAATAACCCATGTACCGGGTATGCCGAATCAGGCAATCTCATTGGCTACTCTTCTTCCAATAACAGTAATGGATTCTGTTATGTCTACTTTCAAACAGACATGATAACACACACCACGCCAGTTGATAGACCAGTCGTGGATCACTGGTTAGAACGGTAAATAACCCAACGGATCTCATGTTGAGGATCGATCCATCGACGCATCCAGCCTCAGACAGACGCTCTATGCCCTGCTCCCTGCTATTGGCAGCAGATGCAGAGCGGAAACGTTTGACGCCAATTTCTGGTCTTTAAAATAAGTGATTGTTTTCTGATATAACTAATGATAGTCTAGATTCAGAGATATACTGGAATAAAGGTCTGCCCACTCCTGTGGCTTCTTACGTATATCGAATTATGCACGGTTAATAGCATTTTTAAAGTAATATGTTTTCAAGTTTTTGTGCATAAAGAAAAAGCGTGGTCATTGAACCAGCACGTTGTGATGCACTTGAAGAAATACCCTCGCCCAGTAGGAGTACACTTCTTCACATGAGTGGAAGCTCAATTGCTGAATGGCATTCCTAATGTCAGACAAAAATGCCTGTTATGCATATTATTACCTTTACAGATTACGACCAAAGCACGAAACAGTTTAAAACTCTTGACAAGCTTGATTTAAAGCAAGATACCAATTAATTTTTGTTTCTTTTATAATTAGCATAATGAATATTCGTTTTAAAGTGAACTATACGAGCGTTAAAGATGATTCTTAGAATGATAATTATGGTAGGAAAAGTTCTTTCATCTTAATTGGACAATTACATTAGTGTTTTACACTTTGCCTCTTGTAGACATTCCACTGAAACAACTTCACTTCAGATAGTTTCTTCACGGTTCTACCACTTTCCGATATTTAACATAAGTTAGACTGGCACTCTGCCGATAAAATGTCGCATTGCTGTAAATCTTCGCGTAATAAAGGAGAGGTGTTCAGTCTTGTCACTTGAACTTTTAATTTTTATCGTAAGATGTTCGCCTTTGAATTTGTCTTCATCGGCGTCTTCTAATTCTCAGACTTATTGAATATTTTACATGAAGGCAGAACTAATTGTGATCATCAAGAAACTACTGAAGTGCTGTGGTCGCAGCTGCCTGTCTGCACTGATATCCTGCTATCTTGGATAAAGGTAGGACTATTGAGGAATGTTGTACAATGAGATAAAGAGGATTTTTTTAGGGGGTTAAACTTAATTATTTGCATAAAAAAAAACAGGGAGTAAAAAGTCATGTTGCATACCAGAAAGGAGTGAACAATTTACTATTTAACGTTACACCTCCGTAGACAAAATTAGTATCTTCTCGTTTCAAATTATATCGAAGGCGGTGATATGGAATGCCCTTTCACTAGATGTAAAATACAATTGGCTCAATAATATTAAATGTAGCATGTGCATCGGCATCTGGTTTCTTCTGTTTGAAAACTTTCAAAAAGTTTATGGTAGACTTTCAGAGACTAGTTCATGATATGAAGCATCATTGAGACAGATGATGTCTGATGCAATACCTTACTTCGACCAATTTTACGTTGTTTTTTTTATCTTTTCGATGAAGACAGCGGAGAAACAATATATTTGTATGGATGTACTTACGACGGATACCACCGGTGAAACAGTTGACCTTTCGTGGAACACCTGGTATCATAACTGCTTTGGCAGTGATTCTCGAGTACATGCATCTCGACTTTTTTTTTAATTTGCCAAAGAATCCGATAATAAAAGGAAGACATCAGCAATAATGCGACAGCCGAGATGGCTGGAATGTTACCGTATTATTGGGCCCAGGTGACTCATTCATTCGGATTATATTGATATTGACTTCAGTCTGTGAATAGAAAGGTGGTCTTTTACATAAAGGTGTTTGCTTATTAGAGGTGGATACTGGACTAGATTTGAGACCAAATGTAATCCACATCTCATAATTCCGATTTCGCCACTCTTCTTCATGCTTCTAATCTGTCCTAACCTTTCCCAGTACCAACAGCGAATTCCTGAGATTCTTGATGTTAGTCTTGCAACCAAACTAGCAAACTTATTGAAAACAATCACAGCGTTAAAATGTTCGAAATACTTGTTATGTAAAGACAATATTGTTGCTGGGGAGTTTTTCTTGAACTGTTTTATCGTGGCATTCATTGGCAAACGTCCAGGGAATGATAACAACCAAATTAGAACCATTGCCTTTAATATCCGACGCTTTAGTTCGTGGACTCAATGATGTAGTATAATTAGAAGAAGGTTGTTTAGGGCTGTGGATGTTTTCATTTTAAGAGTACACAGAGATTAAAGCCATACTCCCGGGTTTTAAGATTAATGGCACCTTAGGTGATCATCTAATGCTATTTAGGTCCGATATTTAGCGTCCGCCTGTAGTTCGATAGGGCGACTTCCCTTTCCAACCAGTGATCCATGACTGGCCCATTAATGGCCGTTGTGTGTGCTATCCTTTATGTGGGTAAGTGCACATAACATATCCCTTGGTGTTATTCGAAGAAGGGTAGCATAATAAGGTTGCAACGGGTTTTCTCTGTGTCTAAGCGTCGGTATAACAGTGCACTTGAAATAATTATGTTAAAATAGCATTATCTGCGTAAGCAAGGTGGCATTCGTCTTAAAACTAGACGTGGCTTTAAACGTTTTTCAATTCCAATGTTAATGCGATTGGGGGTTCTTTTTTGTGGCATCCCTGGTTAACCCTCGAACTAGAGACTTTAAGTCAGATTTGGATGAACGTAAAGCAATTGAAACTACTTCTATAGATGCAGTAGTACAAGTCGTTCAAAACAACCATTTCTGATTTCCATTTGAACAACTCTTTCGGCGAATTTCAATTACAATTAAGCTGTGTTATTGATGAACATTATTGAACATGATTGAACATGATTGAACATTGTTTATAGTTCCTATTGCTTTGGCTTCTCAACAGCAAGGAACGGAATGACCTCCCTTAGTTATACAAGATGTCATCTCAATGCTTCAGCACTTAAGTACCATTGCGGGGTTCAAAAGTAAACACTAACATTGCGAATTGTTCTTGGAAAAAAACTTTCAAATCTATTTGGAGTCAATAAGTGACAACTGCAGACCCGATGCAATAAATCTAAATTGAATCGCCCACTTGTGAAAACAAACCGTGGGAACGTATTGATGTCATTGGTCGCCCAACACTGTTTGATCGTGTATTCTGTGCATTGTAATTCCGCCAAAAGTCCAGCTGTCCTATTTAGTAACGTCACATCAAGGCTCCCCAACCTTGACATCATCAAATGTTCTGGGGATAATAAATGTTTTGAAAAAAATAATAATAAAATAATAAAATTTAGTAGCGTCATGCTAGTTTGGGGCCATATTTCGGGGGGTATTTTACCAATTTATGAGTAGTAAAATTAATTACAGCTCTGATCGGTGGTCGTAATATGCGACAGTGTTTGCCTTCTGTGCAAACATACTAGTGTCTATGCCGAACGAATTAGTATGGCTACTACAAACATAATAATACATCTCTCATATTAAAGAATACTGAATACTAAGTTCAACTCGATTTATATTCCTGGGTTGATACGTTGCTTATAATTATGATACTATTAAAACAGTGATGGCAACATGTGTTCGCAAAGGGCGATTGTGTTCTTCCTAAACTCGAAACATTGTATTTAATCGTCAAACACACACACTAATATTTACCTGAAATACTAATTTTAAATGGAGCAGCCGGTGTTTTTTAAAATAGTCTTTGTACTTTCTTCAAGTTGTATCTTTACTTTCTGTTCAAGACTGCTGACAGTCCTGCCCAAATGCCAGTAAAGAATATTTACGAATTTACAATGTTACAAGACTTTTATGGTAATGATTTGTGAATACGGAAGAAGAATCTCCGATAATCAATAGCGATCTATTTTTCTGTGATACGCGCAAGCAGATCTCGATAACACGCATTTAACTGAGTGCCAAGTAACCTCTTCGTTTATGACAGTGATTGGTCGATTCCAACAACCAATAAATGTCCGGCTTTGCATTTCAAATGATGTCTAACGATCGTGATAAATCGTCTTGTAAAAACCGTCTGAAGTAGGTCAGAGTTAAAATGGCTGTGCGTGTGTGTATATACCAATTATGAATTGAAAAGAACTGACATCACTGGTTAGATCTCGTGGATTACATGTGTCCAATCTACTGACCAATCTGATTCGATTTTCTTAGCTAATCGCAGGTCTTTAGTTTGTCATTTACGGAAGCTGGCGTATCTTTCCTTATTTAACTACTGTCACTTGAACACTTTTAAGAATACTATATAATTATTTAAAGGCGCAAGAAGTACAGGGGCCGTTGATTATCGGACGTACGTGGATTAACGAAAAAAATAACATCTTTATTCATAATGGTCAATTTAAAGGAAATACGAAAAATATAATACCCTTGAAAAGTGATTGGTAAAATGAATATGGAGAAATTAGATATTGGTTTGGCCTGTTGTACTTAAAGGCATTCTCCCGAGTTTTAAGATGGATCCTACCCTTCGGGCACAACGACTGCTACATGTATACTAGTATGTATATCCGATGGGTTTGTTGTAGCTTAGTATGGTCATTGGACGTTTGCTACAATAATGTAGTACAATATATATAAGTTTAGACAAAAGTACACATTAAGCTAATGTAGCAATATGGATGACTAGAAACACCGATTATACATACTAGATAGTTCAAGCAATAAGATATAAGTAAATGTAAATTTTATATTAATAAAAATAAATCCTCTATTACCGTGTAAAATGATATAAAAGAGCATTAGATTCGCACTTTGGGTGGCATTCATCTTCAATCTTAGGTCGTTCATTCCGTAAAGTTCTACTTTTTTATTTGAATGAATGAATGAATGGATGTTTAACGACACCCCAGCACGAAAAAATATATCGGCTATTGGGTGTCAGAAAATGG
>JAULBR010030998.1:0-15329 GCA_032355825.1 Melanodrymia aurantiaca
TCGCTGTGGAGGATCGATCTCTCGACCCATCCCGCCACAAGCGGACATCTTACCTCTGAGCTACATCCCGCTCCTCATACATTTGTAAATGTGTCTCTAAAGATTGCTCGTAATTGCTCAGCATATGTTTTGTTTTCAATTCTTTCTATTCATCGACATTACGTTTTCCGTGAAGGCAGAAAACCAATCTATTTTCATAGCTTCATTTCATCCCACTTGGGTTGCTTTCCAAATTTAATTTGCATGAATATATCATTAGAATGGAAACAAGAGACTTTGAAATATTTGGTTTTTGAGATTGTGGGTTTGTGGCTACCGTAGCAAAATTAGTTTGCGACTAATCAAGTGTTGTGGCAAAATTGTAT
Source organism: Melanodrymia aurantiaca (assembly GCA_032355825.1). Classification (NCBI taxonomy): domain Eukaryota; kingdom Metazoa; phylum Mollusca; class Gastropoda; order Neomphalida; family Peltospiridae; genus Melanodrymia; species Melanodrymia aurantiaca. The sequence continues at coordinate 366 of JAULBR010030998.1, forward strand.
GAATAACGAGAGCGGATGCTTCTGTATTTGAATTAAAGTCAGGTCTTTCCCCAGGATTTGCTTAAAGTGCTTACTTTCTCAAACTTTAGCAACAATATTGTAATTTTATGTAAAATCCATGAGTAAAGATATTTGATAGATTTGACATTGCATGTATATAGTGTACAGGGACAGACAACTGAGTTTAAGGCCCTTAGAAAGCAATTGCCATATATGAAGAGCTCAGGTGCAAAACCCGCTAAACACCATCACAAAAAAAAAGAGGTTCAACTTCATGCATCAAACTGAAGATTACAGTGCCTAGTTTCTGAAAATCAAATCATTGTAATGCAAAACCAACTAAGTCACATTGTAACCCATGCTGAAACATTGGCATTTTTAGCAGAACCCGCAAAACGCCATATTCGTTTTTTGTGTGCAAAAGCCGCAACATACGTTATACGTCAACCAGAGTGCTGAATGACGTCACATGATTTCAGTAATGGCGGCGTCCATGAACGCTTATATCTGGCAGTAATATTTGTGATTTGTGGATGGATTTAGCATATTATTATTCAACATTTTAAAATTGTTCCCACTGTTCCATAATACCAATGTTGTTTTAGCAGGTTTTGAAACAAATCTGATTTAGCGGGTTTTGCCAACAAAACAATTTTAAAATCAACTTAAATAACTATTTTCATTGATCTTAGATTTGTGGAAATTTGACATGTTATTAGTTTATTTATAACCTTATTATAACCACTGGATAATATTGCTAAGGGGTTCATTCCACATCCCAGCAAAAAATGTGGATTTATGCAAAAAGAGGATAAATAGAATTGCACACCATTTTGACAACTGAGTAAAGTGCATGATGCACAAATTCATTTGCTTATACATGTACAAGTAGTAAGAGAAAACAATGTCCTTGTTTATCTACATATAATAATTGCATACATTTGTCATATTGGATTATATACATCAACATAAATGGAGATAATATATTACGCAAAAATTATAGTTTACATTGTACGAATAACTTCACAAAACATGCAACCAAATAGTTCTAACACTTATATGGTTACTGCGATTGCAGATGCAGTTGACACGAAATCTTCAGTGCCAATTTCGGGTTTTTTAAATAACTTAAAACAATCAAAATTGTATGAGTAAATGTCCAAAGAAAAGGCAAATATTGGTTTTTTCTGTTGGAAAAAGTGGATTTGTTCATGGATAATGAGTATTAATGACCATGGTAATCACAGGTTAGATGACATCCACCACTGTTTGTCGAATATGTTTGAAAATAGCTAGTGGCCTATTATTAGTTATTACAGTAATAAAATTGAGAATGTTCCACTAGTCTTGACCAAACATCCACTTGCAAGGATGCAGTGCTAGTGGATTTAGTTAACTGTGTCCATCCACTATATCCCAAAATTGTGAGAGAGAAAAAACAATAAAAAATATATGTAATATTTTAATATGTTTAATAATGTGATGTGTTTTATCACAATTTTCATGACTCAGTCATAGCACTGCACATTATATACAAAATAGTTGATCAATACCTGTACAATACATTAATAAAGCATTACAGACATCAACATTATGCTTTTCAATGGATTAAACAGACCGATTTGTACGATAATCATATAAAATTAACAATAAAACAACAATACTTGACATACATGGCAGCAATATGTTAGTGAAGCAAAACTTATTAGATATGAATTGTCTGTTAGAAAAGTGAAATCACTACGAAATTTCTAAGTTAAAGTATAATTGTTATTTGTCACTAACTGATACTTGTTTTTTTCCTATTGTAAAAAATATTGCAAATTACCTGATTTCTTATTGAGAAAAATGGTTTCTTTTCTGAAACACAGTTATGTAGGCAAATGGATATATTTATATTAGTCTTAAAATAAAAATCAACTTCTAGTAATAAACAATTTTCCTAAAACAATTTGGTAAAATCTTTTTATCATGTTCATATTAAATTGCCTGAAAAACCAAATGGCAATTATGAAATATAAACTTATGAACAGTAAGTTTTGGAATGTGACATTGACAGTAACCAGTAAGAACTTGAGGAAATGAAAACAAATGATTGTCATGTGAAATAAAATGATATGTGTATTAACTATTGTATGCAAATCCAACTATAATAATAAAGTAAAGGTTTCTTTTATGTAGCGTACAATATTTTAAATCATAATAACATGAATTTTTACTTTTAAATGTTACGTTTACTGGTCTATTTTTACCAGTATTCAATCCTTGTATTTTTGTAGTTTTAAAACTTGTATAACTAGAATACCAATGTGATCACAATTAGGTGGATATACACTGTATAGTGGATTCTGCTGTTTAAAATCACATATATACATGTACATTTGAAACAAAAGGAAATATATATTTTGAATAACCCTGATGTAAGCTGCCTATAACCATAAATACAGACAAAATACTAAATGAGTTTGTTTTCAATCATACAACACGAGTGAAGGTTACTGTTGTACAATAGAAAACACATGAGTTGTAACCTGATCTTAATCAGACATATTGATCAGAAAAGCAATAATTTTCTTGTGTCATAATATAATTTGTACGAATCCTTAATTTATGTAACTTTCTATGAACTGTGGATGGAAATGTATAGAAACAATATTATTTCTTTTGTTAAAGTGATCATGACATTAAACCTAATGATCCAAAAATCAAAGCCCATACATAATCATAAAGGACGATAAACAATGTTGTCATTAATAGTGGCTCTTGCATGAGGCAACACTTGCATAATAATTTGCTTCAGATTTACATCTTCAGCAGACTATTATTCATTCGGATTAACCAAAAAACATGATGTCATCAAATCTGTAACAAATGTTGTATGTCACATATTAAATATTTTTTAAAAAGTTTTGATTCCTATTAATAAGTAACATAAGCAGAGACAATAAATGATAAAATGAATATCCTCCTTGTGTCATGCGATATCGAGTATATCCACGAGTACCAGTGATTGATAAAGTTGATATCACAAAGCATGAGGAGAACATCTTCAATATACCGGTACCCATTTTCACTGAAATATCCTTAGTGGTTGCAGACATTGAGGACACAAAGTATAACAGTATAAGACAGACAAACAAGGAGATTACTGTAGGCTTTCTACATATTTGAGACGGGGCTCTAATCAATGTAGGAAAGATTATCTTAACATACCTATTATTTTTTACTACATGTACAGTATATATTAAATGTGAAATTAGCCTTTTGCTGATATATTTTATAAGTACATTGTACATAAATACTGAAAATAATACTTTTATCACAAATAAAAACAAAAACATTTCTTCCCCAAATAAAAAGTCTAAAATGTCTAAATTAAAGGCCAAATATAGCCTTTACATAATTTAACACATTTTACTTATCACATCAATGTTTTGCATACGGAACTATAGATAAGAACATATTGAATTATTACTGTATGGTGAATCTTGACTATTAATAGATTCTGCTAAACAACATACAGGTCAAACCACTTCAAATCCAGTGTCAAATTTGTTCAAATGTTGCACTTACTTAATTTCTAAATATTTTAGAACACCTAAATATCCAACATATTAATTGATAAATGTCTTTATAAGCATATGTATATAGAAATGAACTTGGAGGAATATGGGTGAAGATGTAGAGAATATTTTTCTTTGAACACAATGTACTAAATAAACATGTAAACAGATTCAGTTTTATTTTTTCAAAAAACGTGATGTAGCTGTAACAAATGGAACAAAATAACAAATTCAAAAAAAAATTCAGGTTTTTATGCTAATGAAATGTGGGACATAATTACAAGAAAATGACTAAAAATAGAACAAATATGGATGGGATGATTTGAGAAGAATGTGTATAATTAAGCCAGAAATATGATCGACTCTTTGGGAGTTTGATTAGTGGGGTAGATGTCCTTGGGGTATGGAGAAAAAGGGGACAATAGTTAGGCTAAGTTAAAAAGTGAGAAGAGGATAGTAAAAAAAAGATATATATTCTTGGTCAGCCATTTCAATATGAGACAAACCAGAAAGTGCAGATGTTGAAAATGAAGTAGGACTTGTAAATTATTTGTCAGGATTATGCATAATAAATACATGTATTGGCAATAATATATTAAAATCAAATCAATAACACAAGTATATTTTCTTGATATTCATAGACAGACTGAATGAACGGATAAGAATTTCCAAAAAGAATTTAATGTGAAAATTTACAGTTGTTCAGACAATGACCTGTAGAAAACACTAATGTCACCAACATGCATTCTGGTATTTTTGAGACTATGTTGTACCTGAAAGCAGTATTTGATATATTTACATAGCAAGTCTTCAGCATCTATATGATACAGACAGAAATAGTCCAGCAGAGAGAAAGTGTCATTGAATAATGAAATACAGGATTATTCTGACTTTTTATCATTCATTCAAATCAACCTTGTCACAATAGCACGATAAACCACAGATAAGCACATAGAGTTTACTGAAAAACAATATTATTAGAACAAATTTAAGTAGACATACATAATAATTATACAAGGACGGTGCAGTTCATGGGGTGGGAGAGGGTGGGTTGGTGGGGGAGGCTAGAAAGAAGGTACTAGCCCTCCAAATAACTTTGTTTTCCATGTAGGCACCTTCTGAATGACACTGGCACTCATTACTAATGGCATCCTTGTCCAGTCTTGCCTTCCTCCACCAAACTGTCAATATTCAACATGTTATGTCAGCACCATAACATACAATGTATTAGTAAACACAAATCTACCTTTAACGTCTAGAGTTGTGCCTGCATGCTCGTAGTCATTCTACAGAGTTACACTATAAGACTCACACATACTCAAGTATACTCTTTTTAACACTTTTTCTCAACTGATATGCAAATGTTATGTAAGAATAATACGAAATATATACGAGCGTGTGGTTTTGACACTTCCTTTATGTGTATAGTACTACCACTGACTACAAACAAAAAAACTGAACTTTATTCTGTCAGTTTCTTATTCAGGGCTCAACAATACAAACATTTCATAGGAAGAAGAACAATGTTACTCGTATAATGATAAGAGCTATGATGTGTAAATATATTGTGCTTACATAAGAGTAAAAAATTAAATCAAGGCACAGATAAACAAATTGTGGTTTTCATTAAATTTATACATTTTTATAACAAGTACACAGTAAACTGCAAACATTCATAGTTTAGAAAAATGTGTTTATTGTCTTTATCGACAGCGACCAAACAAGCAACATCATGGCTCAGTACCAGATATGTTAACTACCCATTAAACTTAACATACCAAAAATATCCTTAGTCTGTTCATGTAATGGGTCATTACAAAAGTGTACTTCAAAGTTTGTACCGATTGTGGACTTATGGTAAATGTGAACATATAGCATGACTTTAAAATTCTTTTATGGACCTTTTTTTGGGTGCTTTTTATAAGAGACTAATGGTGAAGATAACTAATGATTCAAATCAAATCATTATATAAAAGACAAAGTAATACGCTACCAGCAAAATGTTTATATGCTTTCATCGCCTTGTTTTTTAGATACAAGATAAAGCTTGTTTGTTTAACGATGCCACTGAAACACATTGGACGTCAGACGAAAAACTTGTTTAAAACACCATAATTATGTCCCATTCCAACCAGTGATCCACGACTGGTCAATCAAAGATAATGGTGTGTGCTATCCTATCTGTGAGAAAGTGCACATAAAAGATTCCTTGCTGTTGTTTGAAGAGTAGAAGTTGGTGGGTGATCGCCTCACTCCAAAAAAGGGAAATTAATTTGTCTGACCAACAACTGTAGAGAAGTTTGAGGATTACAAATTTTCTATCAATTGTTGGTAAATTGCATGAGAATGGTGAGATCCATATCCCTATTGTATATTGTCTGAGGTTGATGGTGGTGGGGGTAATGGACAGAATGATTATATTACTAGCAAAGGTGTCACATCAATCCAACTCCAACATGTTGTTGATACTGTGTATACAAAGAGTTTATCAATAATTGCTGTCTGTGTTTACACCTCTAAATTGATAGAAGAATTTCTTTTTTTCTATCCCGGAACATATTCTCTACATTTATTCAACATGTTAAGGTTCTAAAAATAGCAAAAGGTGCATAAGTGCAATACTGTTCTTAGACTCGCCCAAAAACATTCCCAGATCATACATTTACATACAGACAAAAATATATTCTTAATAACTCATGTAAGTCATGAATCTCCACAGACGTGCATTACAATAAGAATAAATAGCTTACTATTTATCACAGTATGGGACTTATATGATATCCCTAAATCAATGTTATTTTTCAGTTGTGTGTATCACAGAATCAATTGACAAATCAGTGGGAATTTCAGTACATTCATCATCGTTATAACACCATTATAATTATTGTCTCAACTAATTTAATCTTACGTTTTTGGTAGGAAATACAAATAATAAATAAAATCCACATGAAGGGCGACTTGTATTATAAAGATTATCAAGTCAATCTGAAACTGAATTCATTGATTACAAGAACTACCAATATTCTTGCTGAAACTAAATTTACTGACTACATCGACTACCAAAACAGATGTTGAAACAGAGTTCACAGACAACTCGGGCTACCAATAGATATGCTAATACTGCATTCACTGACTACAAGGATTACCAACAGAGTTGTTGACACAGAATTCGTTGAATACAAGAACTATCAAGAATGATGCTGAAACTCTATACCAAGAGATATACTAAAATTACATTCTCTGTCTACAAGGACTACCAAGAGAGAACAAAATCTTAAATTAGAAGGTATTTTACAAAGAAGATCACCAGTGCTTACTTTTAATTAGGTAGCCATTGTCCTATCAAAAATCAAACATATAACGAGCACTCTCGAAGAAAAACGATGATTCATTGGATACAAGAATAAGTGAGGTACTAGGTAAACTCAGTTTTTATATATTTGTAAAGACTATATTTAAAAAGCATTTTACCAAATTTATAAAAAAAAAGCAGAATATATTACTTGCATTTCCTACCAAAACAATAATCAATAAACATAGTTAACATGATTTAGAGACAAACTAAATAGAGGCAGCACATGTGCCTTGTGAAACATGACTGTATTCCTCTCCTACAATACAAAAACACAAATCTGTTTGCAACCTTATTGCTGTGGTACCAAATGTTCGCATATTGAAAATGTTTGCACAATTAAATAAACCTTCCATTTATGACATATGGCAAGCAGTGTGCATTTTCTTCAATCTTGTTATTCATGATATGCCATGACAAGTTCATATCACTATTGTCAACAGACTAATTTAGAACACATCCTTCTTGCGATTATATCTGAGACATAAAACATATTTGTCATTGACTATCTTTCTAAACCCTTGTCTGGAAAGTGTCGTGTTCCTCAGACCCCAGGGGACAATGCCAGCTGTTGAATGGCTTCACACCCACACATCGAGAACTGCACCCCTGGGATCATGCAAACACCGTCATACCTCCGCCCCAAGGTCGACAATTCCTGCCTCTGCAACTGGCACATAACGTTCACCAATCTGAACTAGGAACAGAGTTTTATCAATATGTGATCGTCTCAGCGGATCCCGATGACACGGCATCCATTTATGAACAACAGTTCCCTCCATACCCTTTACAACAATCCAATTGTTCCAAGAATTTTTCCCACCATTTTGTCTCCAGTCCTCATTCGGCCATTGCACATCAATCCGGCGACCAAGATTAGCATTGTCATAAACCTGATTTGGATCAATAATCTGGAGAAAAGATAGAAATATCATAAAATCAAATACAATGCTTTGAATATATGGACAAATATCACATGTTCCATAAACAGATTTTAGTTACTGTTAAAGAATATAAATAAAACGTTATGTTAACACCGTATTTTTAACTTGAGACTTATTATTCCTGAAAGCATGAGACTGTATACATTTATCATAACAAATGACGAGGACTAAGAATCTTCTGCTTAATGCTGCTAACATGACAACGAGCATACATGGTTCTCATTGTTAATATGTGATAGCTAAAATTGTTAATTTTTACATAATTTCATCTGATGGGCATGGGGAAACATATTATGTCCATCCTTTCTAATATTACATTAAATTTTGTTATTGAAGTCCACTTGGTTGTAAAAATACCCGACCTATCTCAAAGACAATTCAGCATTATTATGGGCCTGTATTAGGATTATAAATTGTTAATAACAGTAATGTGACAACAAATTAAAATGTTTTAGTGCCATGATGTTTGCATACATACTCTGACACGATGTGGTAGTACATCCTTGTTACTCTCTCCAATCAGATTGGCAATAGATGCAAGAGCACTGGGTTTGCTTGCAGAGCTGGTTGTAGAGATGAGACTGCCACGGTTACCAAGATTCTGTAGTGGAATATCCTGGCCTTGATTGGTTGGAGTGGATAGTTGACCTGAGCATGTTGAACCTAGAAGTAAAGGAAAATAATGCATAACAACGCATCACATGTTCAACAAGGGAAATATATGATCAATAGAAAAAACCCAACTGCAAACACATCGATTTTTTTTTGGATCAGGAGAAAGTGGTATTTTATATACACAGACAAAACAGTACATACCATAGCTTTGATACACAAGTCATAGATAACTGGGTGGAGGTTAAACCAAGAGTCAATGTCATATAATGATGGTTTAGCCTGGTAGCAGCACTCTAATAGTAATAGGGATAGGTGGGTGGTGGGGGTTGGTGGGGTGTGATAGACTATAGAGTAATAGTGTTACACTCACCAAGTGTGGCTGCAGCACACTGATGGGGATGTGATAAAGTGTATGGATGTTCATCCTGGAATGCAGAGCTTCCTCCAGCACACGTGGCATCACAACGTGACCGTAATCTGTGGGAAAAAAAGTAGAGAATTTTAAATCCTAAAATCAATCACTAGACAGCACAAAACACTCACAAAACCAGATAGTGAAACCCCTTTAAAGCAGACCTTCAGTAAACTGGACTTCCTTCTAAACCTATCTTATTTTATAGTCCTATAAAGCCTGAAGGCTCTTTATTTAAACAGTCCCACAAAGCCTTAAAGCTCTTTATTTACACTTCAGTAAACCGAACACTCCTTTAAACCAAACATTTTATTCGGATTAGAGGGGTTTCAACGACTACAATTTATCTACCATGCTGTAGTAGAGATGAACAATTTAAAAAACACTAAAGAAAAGCATTCACCTTTTCCAAGCATTCTGGAAGAAACGTTTAACATTTGCTAAAATAAACTCTCCTCCAATGATAGAAGCGAGTTGTTGATGAGTTGATGAGTAGGATGTGGTTAGAGGTGAGACGTAAATAGGGTAGCCAATCGGCTGGTCACACGATGAGTTGATCATGTTGCGTAAAGCTTGCTTGGCATTCTGAATGCTGCCACGCTCTGGATTCCGATTGCGCAGGAAGATAAGTTCTTGCTGTTGTCCAGCCCATAAGCCTCGCACACATTCACGATTAACCTGAAACCAGATAATAAACAAAATACAATCGCAAACAATAAACACAGTGTATACAATCAAGCCTGCCATCAGCTATATGTTCTATATGCACAAATAATTTAAATTTTACATTGTTTTCCATTTTGTGATATATCGTTGAACATCAAAATGAAAACACGTAATAATCAAATATTGTAAAATTATCAAAGCAAGAAAGAAGGTATAAATAGATTTTATAAAATGTGGTTGTTACCTTCACAACTCTAAAACTGAGGTATCTTTTATTGAGCATGATCACCTTGTACTCATCAGAACCTTCGTCAAACACATGCCTGGAATACGAAAGTCAAACAAATTGTTTTAAGATGAAACAAAATATATAATTTGGTCTGTTTAATGACATCACTGTAAATACATTGATTAATACTCATTGTCTATTGTATGACTATTTTGACACATGGTCTCAGAAGAACACAGGCTACTAGTACTATAAATGCTAAAAATGTAATGGTTATAAACAAGGCTATGACCTAAAATGAACAATCAAACTAGAATGATCATACAAGAAAATGTCAGATATTTAGCAAAAATGAAAATAAACTTTTTTCCTCTCTCAACACTAGAACATGGTGAGTTATTAAGAGAACACACTAACCAATTTCAATGAGCCTGGCTAGACTTTACAAAAGTCAACTAGCTAATGAAGAGTAAGAAAACAGAATATAAAATACTGCAGCCATTTACTTATAGAGCTATTGTTGATATTGAACAGAGAATTGAACTGACCGGAGCGCAAGGAGAGATGGGACGTTGGATAACACAGCATTTCTCCACGCTGGGTCAGCCTCATGAGATATGACCATGTTTTGTTCATGAGATGTGATGGCATTATAGAGGGCAGAAGAGTCGTCATATTCTTCAGGCGAGGTGAAATGATCCTAGAAAAACAAGGCATGTCATTACAGAATGGTGCACTCGGACATGAGTTTTACTTTTATTTTAACACACATATTTACAACTCAATATTATATATTTAAATGTCTGCTATAATCATTACTGTTTTAAGATATCTCATTGGTCTAGCCATAGCAATACAAGTTTGTTACATTTTGCATGCAACTATGCTGAATGACGTTGTGAAATGTCACTGTTGACTTTATATTTCAACATGGCAACTTTTGATGAAGTCTTAATTTTATTTACATGTCTTAAACTTTGTCTAATTTGATCCAAAAAAGAAATCTAAATGGAATAATAATTTGTTTGTGATATTGCTACTATTTATGTTTAAAATTTAATTATAAGGATTGTCTGTCATTACTTTTAGATTTTTCGATGTATGAATAAAATATACATGCATACACTTTCATCCGAATGGATTCACCAATTGACAGTTCGTACATGTTTATTTTTATTCATACATCGATACTCTAAAAGTAACAAGAGACAATCTTTAGGAGGTGGTCCAAATATTATATGATATTTTGTCCCTAATCAGACAACCTCAACTTGCCATAATACAGCATAATGCAATTCCATGAGAAAAGATAACAGATACCACAGCCATTGATATATCAACCATGGACCACTGTTTGGTACAGGAAAACCCAATGGGTTGCACAGATCTACTGAGGAGGATTGATCCTTCGATCTCAGGCACTTCATGCAGAGGCTCTAACCATAATACAAGCATGTTAGTGGGAATCACAGATATGTCAGAACACTTCTGAGCCAAACAAGTTATCCTATCAGCAGAGATTTTAAAGTTTTTGTACCCAACATTGCCGTGCACTATATTGATAACATGTCGACTGATACAGCTGAGTGACTACCTTACCTGATGTAGTTTAAGTGACATTCTGATGGCAGGTGCCACGACACGTCTTATCATTTCCATGTCAGCAAACACCCACTCGTCACGTGGTGATGTGATGCGTAGATCTCCTTTGAATAGAGCATGCAGACCATACAGGAAGAAATCCACGCTGAAACAAACAAAATAAGATGTCTATTCAGTAACACAACCTTTGCTTTTTATTTGCTCAGTAACACAACATCTCTGAATAATTTTAAATGTTTTACTTGCTCATTATGTCAGTTCTGTTTACATGTGTATCAGCCAAGGTGTTCCAAATGAAAAAAAAAAGAAAAAAAAAGAAGCTACTTTCCTCATAGATGTCTTTAAAATTGTAGATCAGATATTTTTTTAATGCCTAAAAGATTATGGTTTTCCAGGAGAAAATTTCTACCTGGTAGCAGATGAAATATCGAGGAAGTCTCACAGAATCTGAGAGGATTGACAGGTCTGTCATTAATATATTAGTTATGTGATGACTTATTGTCAAAAAGTGTTACTATGGATATTATGCCATTTGAAAGACATTACCATAGCATCTGGTGAACAGTCAGACTCGGGTTAAATGAGTGCAAAATGAAAAAAATTTACAGCAAAGTAGACATCTTATCAGTCTTGTTTTCTTATTTATATCCTTAATAAAGATTTTTTTCTCAAAATCACTGCATTATGTTCACTGCAAAATAATTGTGAGTTGTGTTCAGTTATGTAGAATGGGATAAAAGTTAATTTACCTTGCTGAAGCACTGTTGTGAGAGGCATACGCAAGAGCACGACGTCCCAGAAGACTGAGTCCATAGCACAGTGACACCAGAATAGAGTCTTTGCTACTGTCGACACTCTGAAACCAATGTTTAATATGTCAGTAACTGCTTTCTTCGTGTCAGGAAAGAGTATAACATCTTATGTTACATATTTATTAACATTTTTACAAGCACAATAATATAACCTGTACATTTAACAACACTCGGGTGGGACGTAGTCTAGAGGTAGAATGTTTGCCTGTAGCGGGATTGGTCAAGGAATCCATCCTCCGCACAAAACATTTTGCAGGCTATTTTCCATTCCAACCAGTGATTCATGACTGGTTTATCAAATTCTGTGTTGTATGCTATCCTGTCTATGGGATAGAGCACATAAAAGACCCCTTGCTGTTTTTCGGTAAGAGTAGCACATGAAGCGACGACAGTGGGTTTCCTCTGAGATGATGTGTCAATATAACCATGCATCTGACGTCCAATAAAAGCTGATCTATAATTGATGTGTTCCAGTGGCATATTTAAACAAACAAACTTTATCTTTACCCCTAACCTCAAAATATATTTTTTTAAATAACGAAAATTAAACCATAACTGAAAAATAACAATCATACCTTATCCCTCCTGGAAGTACAATACTGGATCCACTGTAAGTAAATCTCACAAAAGCTACCACGTGATATTCCTGAGAGTTTAGTGTCGTAGTCATCATCAACATGCATGTTGAACGTAGGATCAATATCTGCATAGTCTGCTTCTACAGTAGGAGCTAGTGATTCCACAATCGTTCGATTTGCCAGCCACTGTTCCAACCTTGGTGACCGCACACAGTAGTATACAATATTCTGCCAAACATAAAAGAAAATATAAGAATAATTTTAATAAATAAACGTATGACTGATATGGAGCTAATTCTTTTTACGACAATAACTGACATTTTCTAAAATAACTTCATCTCTCATCTAATGGTCATGACAGATCGCTAAACTAAACTCAATCGTTATTGATACTCACAGCTATGGACAGAGATTCACCTTTTGAATTGTAACATATCGGTATACCGGTAATACCACACATCCTTAATGATGGGTGAAAAGAGTAATGGAAAATTTGCAATTTTATCACAAGTTAATTTAATAAGCCAATTTAACTAATCTCTCGTCAACGGTTTACAAAAACAGAATAAAAATAACAATTTGAAAGTACCTTGATGTAGTAAGTTATGAGCACTTTGCGGAGATCAAATACTGTGAGCATGGTGGCAGCACTGTTGTCTGATATGCTGTATCCTTCGAGGACATACTTGGTCACAACGACCTCCCACGCCAGCCAGTGCTGGTTGAATGCTGCGTTCAGTGACAGGAAGTGAGGCAGGTGACCAGGCTCAAAACAACAGAAACCTGCAAAACATCAACTTGTGTGAGTGAGATGACAGGAATCAAACAGAAAATGATATATCAGTAGTCTGAAATAGATTGTATCCAATAGAAGATAGATTGTATCCAATAGAAGTTCACATAAATTAATTTCGGTTAAAAGCATATTTTAATTAATTTAATATTTTTAGAGTAGAAACAGAATTATTTGCTATTAAACTGCTATGAATGAAAACATTAGATGCAATATGATATCATAACACTCAATAATATAAAATTGTAAACACTACAACAAGTGGTAGACTCAAACCTTCATTTTCTTCTACACCTTCTGTGATTGCCTCCACCTCACGTTGTTGACAGTAAGTACCTATGTAGACAAATACAGTCAGTTAGAACACTTTGTATACCATTTTAACACAACAGTGTTCTATTTTAATTTTCCAATAGCAATTAAATAATTATATTACAAAAAAAAGAGTCAAATATATAGAAAATACATTAAAAAGTTACAAACGAATCAAACTAACATAACAACATCACAGTGCAAATGTATGTGCATATATCTGATCGAAACAGGAACATGTACATGTTTAAATAGAAACACTATCACTGATAATTTGTTAATAAATGTTCTAACAGATTTACCAAAGTGCAATTGTTTAATATTCAATGTTTGAGTGTCCTCCAAGTAGATGGAGCTAGTCAATGTGTTTCACATTCCGAACAAAGTTAAGATTGGGTTTGAACCTCTCCCTACCCTTCTAATCCTAACATAAAACATTGATCAAATTTGGACCCCTTCCAAACATTGTGTAACACATTGACATTTACAGACAGTCCGTAATAAAACTGCAAATTTTACATTAACACTGAAAAAAAATTCAATTGCCCAGGATATTTGATTCGGTTGTGAAGTATGGTAACTGAATCATGTTAAAGCAAGCATAACAGAAAATAAGATTACTTGCCTCTAAATTCTAATCCCCTGAGTTGGAATGTGACAAGGCCATTTCCGGTTTCTACGATATGAACCAGAGCATTGAGGTAGTCAGACGCCATGATGAAGCAGTCACCCTGTGTGTAGTTGCCCCAGCGACCCATCATCAAGTCCCCACACAGACTGTGTTGAAGAGATCTCGTCAGATGTTCATAGAATATGGAATTCAAATTGTTATCATCAGCACCTGTAAACAAATTTCAGTAAAATCACAATTAGGTTAGTAACAAATTTAAGTAAAATAATTGTTATTGCAAGTGCAGTTTTTTTTTAATTAATAGGAGTTAAATAATTAGCTTAAATAACAATTTTAAGTAAAACTAGACTTATTTCATGAGTAGATTTTATTAATAGGAGTTAAATAGAGATTATTATACGAGCGGGTGTGTCGTACTGATTTTACGAAACGAGTGTCAGGATTCTTGTATTGCC
>JAULBR010031104.1:0-15323 GCA_032355825.1 Melanodrymia aurantiaca
CAGCGTTAAATGAATGAATCCGCAGTCAAAACTATTGACGTCATGGGGCAGACATGCAGAGAACAATGCAGGTCACTTGGGTCATTACTATGGAGAAGTGATAAACAAGGGTGTTGTTTATCAAAATGGTAAACAACAGTGTTCTCACACACAGGTGTGTAAGAAATAATAGGTTCACCATTGTGTTGAAATCTGCAAAGTGGGATCTAGCTCAGTGTATGGAGTGTCTATCTGACCTGCATGAGGTCAAAGGATCAATCATTAGTACATATGTTCAACCAGTTAGATTTTTCATATTCCAACCAGTCGTCCATCACTAATAAGCAAAAGGCATTCTACGTTGGAAAGAGCATATACAAAAAAAAAGATTCCTTCTAGTCAAAAGTGTAGACCATCTTTTAAAGTCACTATGTTTTACAGATTCTAACAACAGATAATTAATTAAGCAATGTGCTTCAGAGGTGGCATTAAACAACCGGTATACATTTTTTTATCTTCCACACCTACAAACATTACTCCTAGATCTGTGCTTAAAATATCATGTAATTTAATTTAAAGACCCTCAATCACCAAATTTGGCATCAAATGTTTCCACTCTGCTGCCCGAAGTGTTTCAACTATTTGGTTGTCCGTTTTGGGCAGCTATTCATATGACATAAAACTGGCAATTTTTATGTAATGTAACGACACTTTGACATTTTTGTTAATGTTTATAATAAATAATAAATGTATGCAATTACGTAGCTAAATAAGGAGTTTTTTCCTCTTCTGTTTTACGCAAATGAATCTGTGTAGAACTCGCTGCACTCCGTCGTCACGTGATTGCACTTTCCGCATCAAAATGGTGAATGATTCTCTCTTTAAACTATGGTATCTCGCTGTATTTACTTTACAAAATGGCATTTAGTGACCTCTAAAAACAACATTGTTAATCCAATTACCGGTAAGATAAACTTTTATTTTTCTATTGCAGGTTCAGAAAAACTGGGTTATTGTTTTTCTGAAAAAGCAAGACAAAGATCAGTCGTGGGAACACTACATTAGGAACGGCAGTCTGGAAACTAGTGAGTGATTCTATGCAGTTTCTGTCGGATGTGAGACGCAGAACGATACTGTGGACATTGATTCCAGGACAGTACATCAAAGGATCTGCTTACTTTTTTATGACTTTATTAGAAATCTGTATACAGACTAACCTGTTTATTTTCAATTAATATCAGTACAGAATTTTAGGCTAAAACCAAAATATTCTACAAGGACTTGTGGTCTCAGCATTCTGGGAATCCTATACGTCTGACCATATGGTTTTATTTTATCTCTGCACCTGTCTCTTTCTTATATTAGTTATTCTTTTTTTTTAATGTTCAATTTTATTTTAGAACATAACTGTTTCACAGAAAAATCTGAGGATGAAAAAATTACTGGAAAAGATTTTCCTTTGAGCAGAATATTTTTTCTCTTTATTTACTACCCGATTCTTTTTTTCTAACTAATATTTTTATGTATGACCTAATAAAAAAAAAGCTGTAAATTATAAAACAAGATCAGACATATTAAAAAAAAATTCCAAGTTAATGTCTAGAATAGAAATCATGTTTTAAAAAAAAATTGACTGATGTTTTTTATCATTGAGACTATCAACAATCATATAAAAGTATCTTATACTGACTTCCAAAAGAAACTATACCAAGACTCTGAGAGGCTACTGAAGAAAAACCAAAACATGTTGAATGTTCAAAAGAAAATATATTCGTAAGAGTGGTGTTTTGGCATGTAGTGAACAAAATTTCATTCCATAAAAGGAGAAAAGGTTTGAGCAACCATTTGATTTCCGTAATCCAAATTATAAAGGAATCTAAATATTTTTTCTTGGTATAGTTTCTTTGGAAATCGGTCACAAGCTGACTAAAATTAAAATTATTTCACGAGGGTCTTAAACTTGATAATACATGGTAGCGAGTTTAATTATGTTAACATTTTTAATAGATCTCTACTGCTATGGCTTTATGTATCAAAATATCTATACTAAATCGGTGAACAAATTCAATGTTTGTGTCATCTTTGTTCCTTGTTTGTATGCTATAGCCAGTGTTATTTGTTGTAGTTGTACCGGTATCTATAAACTGTTTAATGTGTTTCATACAAATTGTGATATAAACAAATTATCTGTGAAGGATAGATAGATCTGCTCTTTATTTCGTCCATCTTATGAAGATTTGTTTACAAGTAATAAAGAAGCATAAAAGTAGTTCTCTGTGGGTCCGACTTCAAACAATTTTATTCATGGAATTTTGAACAAATTTTCTTTCGACAGCTTGACCAATCAGATTACAATAAGTTCACTATTACGGAAATAAAATGAATTTATCAAAGGTATAAAAGTAGATTGTGAATCATGATTTATTTGAAAACACCAAAGGCACAAAGAAATGTTCCAATAATATTTGGGAGAGAGATCTCGATAGTACTGTAACTTTGTTTTTGTAGATATTTTGTCAACATCAAAATCACACTGTGATGAACTTCATGATCCCATTGTTTTGGTGAAACTTGCAGGATGTTTTCTTGCTCAAAATATTTATCTAAGAGAATGTTTCTTAGTTATGAAATAATTTCTACGATTTTGGTTCAAATTGTCTTTCGCTGCATAAACCTCCATCCTCTAGACAAGCTCGGACCCACGCATCTGAGACGATGTGGAATTTTTTCGTTCTCTTCCTCCTCACATCTCTCAATTGTTGTAAACGACTCGAGTCTCTGTCAAATAAAAATTGTATGTTGTTTAATGTCTGTCTGAAACCATCCACCACGGGCTAAACTATTTTACACTGTGATCACTTTTTAAACTGTAAATGTTGATATTTTACAGAATCAAAAGGCACATTACTGGGCAACCATTTGCAATTGAAAATGAGGCTTGTGTACACATTCTATTCAGCTCGTTCTGTTAAAAATGGTTTAAATTGTATGCATTGGCAGGGGTTCTAGAATATGGTGGCCCGAGGCCAGTGATTTTTATACTTGGGCCACTAAATAATTGCTTTGACCGTGCCCGAAAAAAATTGATTTACTTACATTTGTTTTTGTTTTTTTATATTTGTATTTAAAAGTTGGGCAAGTGAATTTTAATCCATGGCAAGTGAAATTAAAACAAATTCTAGAACCCCTGGCATTGGAAATAACATGTCTTTTGAAATATATATTTAAACTTTGTTTTATTTGATTTATATGTACATGTACTTTGTGCATCTATATGGGGCCATCAGTACAGTGGAGCTAACCCCCTCCCATTTTTAACAATTTTTTTTAGGAATAAATATATTATATTACCGGTATGTACGTGTTTGATATTAATTATTTATGTTCAGTTGAATTGTACACGTTCTCAGTTTAACATTCTGACTACCGATGTCTACTTAAGTTGACATCAAACTTTGCTCTACCGAAGTTGCCATGTGCAGTGGGCCCAAACTCGTCCATTATAAGGATGTTGAAATGCATTGTGGTAGGAAATGATGTAATATTAACATTCGGGGACCTTTTTTCATAAAGATGGTGGTCTTTGATCAAGTGTCAGAATTAAATAACGATCGATAATTTTAGTTTAAAAACACCATTTTTCCACAGAATTATGCGTGATGTAATGGCGGAACGTCGCGTTGAATCTGCGTGACTGATACATAATTTGAACAGCGAAAATGATGCAGTTGCATGGATCTACAGATATTTGACATCGTGACTCTGTATGAAGTGTATCTTTGGAAATGGATGGAGTAAATGATTTTCATTACAGTAACAGTGAGAGCGAAAATGAGGGTTTGTAAGTCAAAGACCCAACGGCGCAGCATATGTGTACGAGCATGGCTGACATTACAAAGTTTTCACGAATAGTACAAATCAATATGACACACACAAAAAAAGGTGAAATCTTTTTTAATATTTATTGTTTTATTTTACATTTTATGCATTAGTAAAGTTTTCTAGTCATAATACGTTATAAAAATTGGTTCCCTTTTACACTGGCATTTTTCCAAATTAATCTGGTACAGAGGGGAAATATCTATAAAAAGAATTCGGTAGTCTAAAGGTTAAATTAAATTATTGCCACATCCTTCAGTTGAAAAGTCTAGCATATATCCTAAAGTATAGGCCTGATATGCTATATGTATGTAATGGTTTAACAGTCCTTAAAATACTTGTAACACACTATAAACGGTTTTAAGTACTTACTTTGAACATTCAAATTTTTGTTCAGAAGAAATGTATAAAAAAGTCGAGTCACCCTGTTGTTCTAAACTTCTACATTCCAAGGATAGCAGGCAGAGAGAAATCCCTATTAATCTGACCTAGCTAGAAGCCTGTACAGCTAACTTTTTAATAATATCATTACAATATTTTGGGCTTCTGTGTACATGTATGTAGGCATTTTTATAATCATAGCTAATAAATATACTTCAGTAAGCAAGAAACAATCAAATGTGCATTTCGGGTGAATTCTAATACTCGAGACAAAAGATTTATATCAGATTGATACTTCAATTATTCCAAATATTACTGACTTGAGTTCAACGATGACATGGGATACTTCTGTATCCAGTTTCTCTGTGATCGTTGCACCAAAAAACCTCAGCTCTAGATTAAGAAGATCCAAGCTGCAGTTTGAAATCTGAGTTGTTGCATCGCTTATTACCAGATTGTTATCGAGATATATCCTACAAATATCAATAGAAATACACAAATTACTATTCCATAATATCATTAATGTCGTAAACCAAGTATAAAGCTTTAATCCAAGTAAAATTAATTTTATCCATTGGTAAGAAAAAAAGTGCCCCATATTTGGTGAGGAACTTTGTGAAGGATGGTGCTAATCACTACAGTCTTCATACCCAATGCAAGTATATATACATGTAAGATAGAACTATAAGACACAAACTGTCACAATAAAGGTTATAATATACAAAGCAAACCGTTTTTGGAATACTAGTTTGTTAACAGAAATTGAAATGTGGAACGTTATAAACCTGCATGTTCTGAAGAGGCCGTAGGGTGATTCATCTGGGAAGTATTTCTCTTCTAACTCCGCAATATCTAAAGCACTTACATCTTCTCCTGCTCCCTGCATTAAAAAACATTCAAATAATACTGTAACAGGAAATATATCTGGGACAAATTCACTATGAACTTATATCTCAGGCTGAATAATTTCATTCAGTATAGAAAGATTGGCAATACATATTGAACCCCAGGCAACCTAAGCAGGGTGTTAAAAATAGCACCACTTTAAGGGGTGCATATAACAGAAAACTTTATCAATTGTCACTATTGTGACAAAATGTTTGCATTTTACATCACATTAAGTCCAATAATGTTCTACTTGCCAAGTTGTCTGAAAATTTTAAAATTCAATCCACTGGTTCCCAATTGTGTATATATGCAGTTAAATGAGCAGATATTTTTTGGTATTGACCATCTTGCCAGTCCATCACACATTTTTATTCAGAACACATTGGCTGATTTAAATTGCAGGCATCTCATTTGTAGAAGCATTAGGTAAACAATGGAGCTGTTTTGTCACTTTTGAATGGAGATGTGTTCTGGTTAAAAGTTAGAGAATGTATATATCTCTTGTGGCTACAGTTACTGTCGCTCTGCAATCATAATTACGACGATGCATGTTTTATGCAAAGATATGCTCACAAGTAGTTGAAATAATAAATTCACTGAATTTTTATGCCAATCGTAATAATTTCCAGTTCAGAACTCGTCTACCAGCATGTATTTCCAGTACAAAACCAGTAACAAATTAAACATACATTTTCCAACTTTTCAAACACCCTCTGGAGCTGCTCTTCCGTGGTATCCAAAGTAAAGCTATCACCAAACTTGTCATAATCTTGCTGAAACAGTCTGTGTGTTTTAGGTGAGGTATGAATCATATCATCAGGGGTCCTAAATTTAAAAAATATTCACATCAAGTAAAAGGTACAAATATATCTCTTTTTAAGTAAATTGTTAAAATAAGAGGACTTGTTGGGTCTGATTCATTGGTATTCAGTACACCATTGTAGCATGTGGCTGCTTATTTCAACATCTCATCAGAAATTTAATTGTTTGGCAAAATTAGAACATGCAATGCTTCATTACAGAATGTTTGGTAAATTGGACATATTACAATTAGAAATGGCTGGACTGGATTATTCACAAATAATTGAATTTCAATTTCTTATGCATAACACAACTTACTGTTGTTCCGAATTATTTAATACAATTTCACCTGTTTTAAAGATTTCCCCTAATTTACTACCATATGACCTGTATTAAGCAGCCACCTGCCTTCAGACTCCCTTGGATGGATACTTAATACAGATGACATGATGTTTTATTGCGGAATCTGTTCAGTAGAATGAACTGTTACAGTAACTTACCAGTTAATCCACTGCTGACTATCGATGCATCTGAGGAACCAAGAAACTTTAACAATGTCATACATTTCCCGCTTAATCAGATTATTTACACGGACAGCAACCTTGTCCGCCAGCACACAGAAAGTATTAGAACCTTAAACAAAACAAACATGGCACTGGTACAATGGTACACAAAAACGCCTGAATATTTAACAAACAAACAAACAAATATTTAAATTCATTAATTTGGGCCACATGGCCTTTAGTACAATTGTACATAAAACAAATTTAATTGCTACTCACATGGTATGCATCAATTAATAATATTTAACATATTTCTTTAATACCATAGCAATCTCAATAATTCCAATTATCAGTTTTCCACATTAAATGTAAAAAAAAACTTTCATTTATTTATATCGTAGTCATCCATTGAAAGTGTTTTGCACTCAGAGATATTGACACCAGGCTAGAGGTTATGGCAGTTTCTTGTCTGTTGTATGTAATAAACACTAAGAAGTGTGTTTTCTATTTCCTAGTGAGGACTATAAAACAGAATTTTCTAAAATAGTCCAGATCTGATAGGCGAAATCTATCACTGATACCAACTTTTGGTGTCAGGTTTGACAGTCCAATTTGCTAGTTGACATTCAAGTATCTATACAATATGTAAATACAAATGGTTTATTCATTAATTTTTTAATGTTTTTTAACACGATTTTGGAAAAAGATTACACATTTTATGAAGGGATGGAAATATATACAACGCATACTAGAAATGAAAACAAATAAAGCCAACTCACCTGCATTTTGAACAATAGTTCCACCAAACTCGACAACCTTTTTCTCCAGTTCATGTTTAGAATGATCTGCAGGTCCATTAATTATACAGAATTCCTTGCTTTCAAACATTTTGGAAACCTGATTAAGAGAAACAATACAACATACATATTAATTTAACAAAAATGTATACCGGTATACAGTTGAATCCTGTTGGCTCAAGAAACTGTTCGACCCATCGGGTAGTTCGACCCAAGCATCAGCAACTTAATATAAGGGTTTAATGCGGGACTTCGACCTTGGTTCGAACGTTGCCATGTATTCAACCCTTCCGCGTTCGAGCCAACGAGATTTTACTGTACATGTATTTTGAAGTGTACTTAATATTTTTTAATCAAATGTGTGGATTGCCATTCACTTCAGCACATTGATTTATTCAGAAAATTTTGTTACTTAACAATGGTTGTCTTATTATGAACAACTGAACAAATATCGATCTAAGTGACATGATAAAAGAGAATGAAGAAGTTGAGATAATTGTAAGACAGGTTACATGAGTGCTCAAAAGACAGATTGTGAAGAGACAGAACAAAGTTATCGATGGTTTCAACATTATAGCTGTTACTACACCTGCTGCACATTGGAGATATCAGCTGCTTTAAATTGGTTCATTATGGTCGGTCGTTCAAATCGAGAAACAATTTTACGTTTCTTCTTCACAGGTTCAGCACTCCCATCACCAAGCTCAAATTTCCCTCCTGTTAGTTTCCCACCAGATTTCTATATTAAAAACAACAATAAAGAACAAATCTAACATTGTTTCAGGTTTTAAACACTAAATACAAAAAAGGAAAGAAAATAGCTCTTTATAAGTCAACCATTTTGTTTTTAAGATTATTTTGATGTTAAAATCTCAACTTATAGGCACATATATATAGTACCTTCAGTTGTTAAGTTTCAAATTAATTCCCATTAGTACAAAATATTGATTTAAAAATTCTAACCTGTTTCAAATCTTCAATATCTGCAGCAGTCATACATTCATACCAGGGTTTGTCATCTCGGATATGTTCAACTCGAGGGAAACGTAAAGTGCAACCCATCTTAAATCTGTCACTATCAATAATTTCTGCTGCCTTAACCTATAAAATGAATATACAATATACAATACAAGTATGGCATTCAAATGTTCTGCTATTCTTGACATATTATCTTTTAAATAAAATACACAATAACGAACAGCAACTTTTGCCGAAGTTTAAAAGATAAAATACAAACATCATTTATAACAAACAAAAAACAAACTTTCAAAATTATCATTGATTCTGGAAACATAACAAACCTGAACTATACAGGACTTTGATGGTTCTATCCAGGCATCAGGTTTTTCCTTAAAGCCAGAAGCCAAGATTAAACAAGATGGTGGATTTTTCTTGTCAAACACTTTCCAGTGTTCTGCCATCTTTTGATTGAATTCACTCAACTGCTTCTTGGTATAACCTGAACCAACCTGCAACAGTACAGGTAAATAGTTTTAATTTTGATCTATGGTAATGTTTATTCTTACAGGAAGCGAATATTACTATAATAAAACTCAGTACCATAGTGCTCACAAGATTATATGGTGATCACACATTCAATTTACAACTGTTTAAAAATACAATTCAAGGATTGAAAACTTCATTTCGATAAAGTCGCAACAATAGACACAGTAAAAGATCTGACATTTTAGTAATTATATTACTTCATGGAAAATGGGTCTGAACAATAGCAAAGAATGTTTTTTTAATATCAGTTTGAAAAATGTAATGAAAATGCCACCAATACAACATACCTGTTAGTATATAAGTCATTAAAAAATCTAATAGAATTATATTGAACTAACAATTCTGTAACATTGAATTTTAGCTCATGACAGATGTTTAAAATCTAATCTAGTGTTATAACTCTCATTTACGTTGTTGTTTTTCCCAGTGTTGCTGATATCTATGGTTAATAGCTGATATTTCGTGATGTTTTGGTGACAAACAAATACAAGGTCTAAAATATATTGAACAAATGAATCATTCGCAGATTGAGTATATTTCACACAACATACGCGTACCTAGAAAGATATGTTATTGATAGCTTACCTTGCAAAATGAATGGAATATACTTGGTTTCTCACCATCTTTTGGTGGCACAGCGACAGCACACATAAAGTGAGACATCATTCCACCTCGATGACCCACACCGAAGTAGCCTCCCACAATGAGAATATCAAGTTCATCCATAAGTCCTCCTATGTACTCAGGCTTGATCTTGAACCAACCCCCTTTCCTTGTGTTAGGGCGATACACAGACTCAGGGTTCTTTACTACAATACCCTCTTCCTGATTGTCAATCGCTTCGTTCAGAGCATCAGCACAATCTTGACTAGAAAGATAGGCATATATTTATTGCTTTGAATTACAATGGTAAGTCCACATAAACAATTACCACCATAGCCTAATAATTATCATGACCCTGATATTTGTTTTTGCATTCTAAGTTTGTTTCTACCACCATATGTTAATAATCGTCACAACGCTGACTTTTGTTATAGAATCTTACGTTTGTTTCTGAATCAATATTTTAAAAATACTATCAAATTTCACTTTTAATTAAACTTCATGTCATGTCAGTACTGCAGTTCGAGATTTTGTTTCTTAACACTTATATTTAAAAAATGGTAACAAGTAACAAGGACTTACAGATTATCTTTTCTTGGTGAAATAAAATGCTGGGCAGGTATTGCTTGCAGAAATAGCTGAGAAGTTGTTAATAATAAACAGATGTCTATTCTAGATATTTTCGTTCAACGACAAGTGAAGATAGTATGGTTGCCTTGTAAATAGAACGTGTAGTTATTAAAGACTTGAGCAAATCTTACTTGGTTTTAGCTTCAGTGTGCTTGCTCACCAGTATTCGTCCTTCTATAGGATTGAAGACTTTATCAAGGTACAACAATCTCTGTCTCAGCGGTAGATTCGTTAGAACTTTGTCATTGAAGAAGAGAATGTCAAACACATTCAAACAAGGTTGGTATCCCTTGCTTTCCATCAGGTCTTTTGACTTGACGTCAAACTGTTCAGCTTTCGTTCCTATCAAATCACAATTCAGAGATTTTTACAAGATATAGAAACAAAAATATAAAACATTTAAATGAATCAGACATTTATCTATATCATTTTGTCAGTAATACAAGGAATGAAGCTAAATATCCATGAATTCATATAAGGTACAGGGGATCAAAGAGTTTTCAGGATTTCATATTAGAGTTGGGTTGAAGGCTGCTGTGTCTTAGTAAATTAACAAACAAAAAACCTCCTAAAATATAGAATTAATCTGTAACAAGTGACCAAAAAAAAGAATACTTTACAACACCACATTATTATTTCGTTTTAGAATAGTCTTGTTTACAAGTTTTCAAAACATTTACAGTAAATTAGTAGTTTATAATTATATACCATATGTTTTACTCGCAGCATGGTATCCTAAAACCTCTCCATCCAATATGCATGTTTTCACACCAGGCTTGAAGCAATTTGCAATGTATGGAGAAAATGTACCATCAAAAGGTGTGGCACCAAATATGTGTGTGTATTCATTACCACTGCAAATAGAACACAGAAATAGTGCTTAATGTTTGTCACACACATTAAAATGTCAGCATCTCATAAAGCACAAATATGATACTATAATAATTATGATAAAGAGAACCTGTAACTTTAACAACAATAAACAGGTCGAGAGAAGAAATATTGAAAGTTAGACTAAATTTGATAACAATTAATGAAAGATAATGAGCCAATTTTGCGACATTGTTTCACATATTGTATAATGGTATTGCTTGTAAAACAGTGATCCAAGTTTATCTACTAATGCTGGAGAACCTAGTTTCTACCACAGATACCGGTATGTTAACTAGTTGGTGGGGCTGTTGTCTAAAATATTTTAATACTTATATAACAAAAGATCGGTTACCTCCTTGAGTAAAACTTGTATTCATCTTCATTTTTGTGTAGTAACATTCGCTCACCATCAAATTTTGTTTCAATGAAGTATGGCTTGCCATCCATAAGCTTTTCGACCTGAAAACAAACAATGTCGCAGATGTACATGATTACATGATAGTACAATAATCAGTATTAATTAAAATGTATAAATACTATTTGAAAATGCAATAATGTAAAATAAATCATTGTTCAGCTTCACAGGGGTGTTCATATAATATACATTATGTAGCAAGGTTATGTGAAATAACCTTTAGAAAACACACCACAAGCAGCCAATGAAATTACACAATCATAAAAGACAATTCTAAAACAAATGAAATTAAATAGTAAGAAAGTGAGTTATTTTAATGCCTGTGAATGCTAACATCTGATAACGTAACTCACCTTATCTGGAGAAGCTCTCTCACCAAGCATTGGGGTGAATGGTGAGAATATGCTGATACCAATCTCATGCACCCGAACAGCTGGGTCACGCATCAATCGGCAAACCTAGCCAACAATAACGTCAATGTAAGTTATATCCAATTGAGGTTCAAGCATGTCTGTCCTAGCTTCCTTGACAGTCTGTCCAAAATTTAGTATTAATATGAGAGAAGAAACCTGCTGTATACTACTAAACACCAAGGGATCTTTTATATGCTCACAGACAGGAACGTACATATCACAGCCTTTGTTATACCAGTAGTGAGATGTAACAATCACACAAATTAAAAATCCCAGGATTTGAACCCAGTACCTACCAGTCTTAGGCCCAGAGGTCTAACTACTACACCATAGAGACCGGTACTGTATAATTTGTTTTATGCATCATTAATCCTAACTTCAATCAGTTTACAAAAAGCTTTTTCAGAATGATTAGTCATATGTAGCAATCATTAATATTTTTTTTTTTAAATTGGTCTTACATGTAATGAGGCTTTTAAAAATGTATGTGTAATTACCATGTATGTTTGTATATAACATTATGATTGATTGTTCACAATGTTTCAGTCCTATCTGCAAAGCTAACTTTAGCAATATCTACCTTCTCTATGTTGTTATTAACATTGTAAAGCTCCTCAGCATCAGGATGGTATACAGAAAGCACTGAAGATTGACTTAGACCAATCTTCAGTTCCTTCACGATCATGCGAATCAGCCATTTTTGTTCAATTGCAGATAGATTCTTCAGTAGATGAAGAATATTTTTGCGGACCAAGTCCTTCTTCTTGCCAGCGTTGTTAGTAGCAATGTTGTCCAGACAAGAGTTCACTTCTTGTATCGACAGAGTTCCTTTTTCCGGACAGCGGTTCTTCAGCACAAAGTATGCTACACTGGCAAAGTCTCCTGCGTCCTGACGATGCAAACATCATAATTGTATTATTGCCAGATTTCTGTAATACATGTATTTATATTTAAACTTAGCACCGACACATTATATGCATATTGTCTTCAAACTGAGTGTAAAGTTTGTTTTATTTAACGACGTCACTAGAAACACATTGATTATAAATCAACGGTTATTGGATGGTTATATTGACACATGGTCACAGAGGAAACCCACTGCCGCCACATAGGCTACTCTTTCACGAATGATAGCAAGGTTTTTTTTATGTGCACTATCCCATAGACAGAATAGCACACAACAAGGAATTTGATAAACCAGACGTGTTTCACTGGCTGGAACGGAAAATAGCCCATGCAAATGTTTTGCGTTGTGGGGGATCGATCTCTCGACCCATCCTGCCACAGGCAGACATTCTACCTCTAGACTACGTCCTGCTCCTCAGGTGAGAGTAACCAATTTTATTTTTTCTGCAATCGTAGCGGGACATAGCTCAGTGGTAGAGCGTCCGCCTGAGGTTTCAATAGGTCGACGTATATCGATCCTCCGAGCAGTTATTTTCCGTTCCAACCAGTTATCTACGATTGGTTCATGGTATGTGATATCCTGTCTGTAGGAAATGGCACAAAAAAGGTTCCTTCATGTTATTTGATTAATGGTAGCCGATGTGGCGGTAGCGGGTTTCTTCTATGACCAAGTGTCGATATAACTGTATTTGACATCTAATAATCATGTAAACATATCAAAAAATAAAAGTAGGTAAATATGTTTGTGAAATAGGAATACTAAAAGTGCTTATTAGCAGGATATGAACCATTTTTCATATACATGACGTGCTGTATTTTGAACCATAGTACATACAAATTAATGATGACTACTCAATACTAGACAAAGTCTTCACAGCCCGAGGTCTCAGTTTGTGTCACATTGGATACTGAGGAAAGAAATGTTAATTTAAAAAAAAAAATTCAATAACAAAATAATCTATTCCATTGTGTCTTCCGTTTTTAGACACAAAAGTTCATGACATTAGACCAGATTGTTCTAGATGACGACTACCCAGAGTGCATCAGGCTTCATTCTTGTTCAGGATTGGATGAATTGTATCAGATAACAGATGTCAAAGGTCAGATGCCCTCAGAATAATGTTGCATGATATTATGTATAGCCAAAATATTTTGCGTAACCCGTTTCATTTTGCGTAACCCATTACAAAATATGTTGCTAAATATGTAGTGACAAAATAAGCAGTAGCTAGATATAATTATCATGTTGTAGTAATATGTTGCCATGTTGAATTTGGATCATAATACTGATTTTAAAATTATTTTTTTGTTTGCGGCAACTAAAAATGGGTTACGCAAAACAACAATTTCGCGAATGACGCAAACAATCGTTCGCGCAATTTTCGCAGGCCTGTGTATATCACCCGGTGCAGACTAAGGAATATTAATTGGGGATGGGGGTGGAGGAATGATGGTGATACCATTGATTTTAAACGTTAGAATTTTTACTTTAATTACATAAAAAAATATCACAGCAAAAGGGGGTTTTCAACCTTTAAATCGTAGTTTGGATAAAATGCTTGTAATAAAGCAGATATAATAATGCTATGACATATTCAATCAGCTGTTCGCAGTCACATGACATCATTGCTTGTTAGAACATGGTTCATACACGCTTGAAAAGGCCCTAAATTTGAAGGGTTGCCCTAAAAAGTCACTATTTTGATGATCTAGCACTAAAAAGCCCTATATTTTAAGGGCAAGTTCACAAAGGACTCTAAATTGGGCCATATAAGCCATGAAATCGATAGACATCATTCTTTTTCCGCAAACATTAAATAAATTGCCAAAAATACATCGATATCTAGTTTCATTTGTTGATTTCGAAAGTTGGTGTGTAAACAATGCCAAAATGATATCAACGATTCATTCGTAAAACATCGTCAATGTTAAAGAAATAAAGGTATTTTTCACATGTAAATGTCCATAAATTTTACTTACGGGACATTGGCCCTAAAAAGCCCCTAAATTTAAGAGTGAAATTTCTGTATGAACCATGTAAAAGAAAAGAAAAAAATTAGCAATTAAAAAAAATAAACAAAACAAACAAAGCAACCCCAAACAAAATGAAACCAATTAGTTAACAAATCATCATAGTTCATGTTTTATTGATTTACTTACATCTAAAAATAGACATGGCCCATTTCGTCAGGGTTTTTTTATTAAGAAGGTTTTACCGTTTCTATTTATTAAATTTGTTTTTAACATAATACATGATAATTAAATATTCAAAATATTGTATTTTAAATGTTTTAAAATTTGAAAATTATGTGGTGAAAAACACATTTTGGTTGTAAAGTGTTGGTGTGGGGTGTCACAAGCTATCCTTGCTACACCCCTTACTGTCTATGCCATTCAATGTTTGCACTCATTAATAGTTTTTAAATTTTAAATACTATTTTTAACAACAGGTGATGATGACTTCAAGGCATACAGATACAGTCAAGACAAAACTTTGTCATGGTTACGATTAAAGGTAATATATTATCGCATTATGCTTACGTCCTTATTGGTATTACCCAATAGCCAATGAAAACTTGAAATTATAATGAATTTTCAGTCACACAAATTCACTTTTGTTAACACCCATGCAGTTTGCATACAAATACACGTATGAAGTTGATTTCTGTTGTCACCGGTCTCCGTGGTGCAGTGGTTAACGCTACGGACTTCAGGCTGGTAGGTACTGGGTTCGAATCCCATTCGTGGC
>JAULBR010031323.1:0-15318 GCA_032355825.1 Melanodrymia aurantiaca
CTGAATGATGCAGACGACCTTTGCAAAGTAGCACACGCAGACGTCAACAAATTGGATAACGATTGCGCGAGCTACAGTGGAATAAACAAACATCACGAATGAACAAGCATCACGAAATTACAAGCCTTGACGATACATGTGGTTACCGTATGTAAATGTGGGTTGGCATCCAGTTGTTAATTGTCATGTGATTACATGTTCCAGGCTTTTTATTCAGATGATTCCTTACCATGAAATATTTCACAAATTGTACAATATTTTCTGGAAACGCAGAAGAAGAAGAAGAAGAAGAAGAAGAAGAAGTTTAATTTTTCTGAGTGCATAAAATTATACCGATATTTTGTTTCAGATGCCAAAACAAAATTAAATAAATTTTCTAGTTTTTCTGACTTTAAGGACTCAGTGCATACTGCTGCCTTAATGGCTTTAAATTCAGTCTGCTTGCCAACTTATTTACTTAAGGTAATGTTGACACTTACTATTATTTGTCTGCGACAATATCCGGATGTCTGACTCGTTCAACAAATAAACTGCACATCTGTGTAAAAGCTCAACAGTCTGTATCTTTTTGTTGCTAATTTGTGACAAGCTTGTTAAAATCCTGCCAGTGTTTGCCGACTGCAGTAGCTGCTCATTACCCGGACTGTTCACATGTTCTAAACAAACCTCGCAGAAATCCGTCTCCAGCTTTTAGTCTATTTGGCTTCTCCACAATCAACCCGAGGCAAGTCACTGGGTGCTCTGTGTCATCTTACAGTGCAGGCTTATTTCTTCCTTTCAAGGTGAAGTCAGGACACACAGAAAAAAATGGTGTAATGAGAATGTTGTGCACGAGATATATGGGTGGGTCACCATCATAGAGCAGTTGTTGGGAGGAATTCAGTTTGAATGAAATTTTAGCAACTCAGCACTTTTTTTAATTAGCAGATATTGGGTGTCAGAAATATTTTTATTACAACATGCATGGTTTACAGATGAAACCTGGTGCAAACACAATTGCTGCTATTTCTGTTCAATGTTTAGACAGTAAAGGGTCTTTTATATGCATGTTAAAGGACAGTGCATACCACAATTTTGTAGAATTCTCTTCAAGAGTAGTTAGAACAAAAAACGATCAGGATTGAGTTGAATTTGCAATGACTGTTTGAAGAATTATGTTAAAGCACTAATACCACTATCTCCCTCAACTTGATTCAAACTTATTGGATCCCTCGCCTTACCTTCAAATTAATTAAGCTAGTTAATTAAATTATGAAACATTATGATTATTTTGTGATGTAAATACTTTATTATTACCCAGTGGGAGTGTGGGGAATTTATATCGTTTTACATTTTTGGCATTTTTAATTTAAATGCAAAAATTACAATCATGCGAATACCGGTAATTACTAGTAATGATTTCCATTAAAAAATACAACAATTTCTCTTTTGTAATGTGGAAATTACACATCTCGTGTTGTTTTTTCTAAATCGCAAAAATTTACAGCCACGAATATGACTCAATTTACAATATTGCAAATCATATGCTGCAAATCATTATAGTACCATGCACCTTAACAAATCACACCACAAGAATGTGACCTTATGCTTCGGTATCACAGCTACTATTAAACCACTAACTGTAACATGCAAGTAGTATCAGGTTCCTGCATGATAAATAAGAATTATTAGTGAACTAATTATATGTTGCATTTAAAAAAAATTCTTTAATGGTTGCTCTTCACTGACAGTCAAGAGTTTATTTCAACTCTTTTTTTTCTTTTTTTCACAACCAACTCAATAAATTATACATGTATCATGCCCTGTGTCGTTTGCTGCTTCAATGTTTTTTTATAACGTCTACTAGATGACATATCATGGTTTTCAAATGTTTATGAGAAATTTAACAGCCTAACTCAAATTTGGTGGGGATCTTGTTTCAAATGGTGAGTATTGGTGGAGCATAAAGTAGCTATTAAATTCACCTATCAACAGATATCTATTTCTCGTCTGCACCTGATGATCTGAAAAAAGGACTTAGAAATTCTCTCATGTTATTTATTTCCTGATATATGGTTGTTGAACCATTAAAAAAATGGTATCGGATTTTAAATGTAGATTAAAGATGGTTTGGGTTAATTCTATCATTTCTAAAGGTTGTGATTTTATTATTTTCTTGCCAGGGAAAATATTCTGCACCTGATCAGTGTTGGTAGGAGAAAGGTGTTCACACACAAACAATTTGGTTTTTAATTTTTAAATTATGAAAATACGATCTTAAAGCATTCTGTTGCTTTGCATATGACCAACTTTCCACCATCAACAAACTCATAAACTCGAAATTTTTATATATAACACATTGTTTTTGTAATCATCAAGGCCTATTTCGAAATTCAATTACTGGTGATATAGATTTTGTATAGTATGAATTACTCAGACTGTGTGTGGGTGTTTTCTTCACAACACATGTTTGATTTATATTTCATGTTTTGAATCTCATTACATATTTTATCACTTCTAATATACGGTTTCATCAGGTATTTGGGGTTTTTTGTGTAACTTATTTACGTGCTTATATCCAATTAATGATCAAACATGCTGTTCTGGTTCCAGCCTCCCATCACCCGACTGCCCAGGAGAGAAGTTAATGTTGGTATGACTATAAGAGAATACACTGTTTATTCAGATCCCGTTGGCATCTATTACAAAGTGACAATACCATGTTCTGCTTATCTTAATTTCTATAGTTAACATCTCCATGTAAAAACGTTTAACAAACATTTGACAATTTTAGCACCATATGACTCGCTGTTTAGCATTTGGAGTTCCGTAACGCATCAACAACTTTACTCGTGATCCACCTGTGTTGTCACCAGACTCTAAAACAAAGTGTATCAGGGCTAAAAATACTTCCTCATTAGAGAGATATTGCAAAATGTATTTCATATGAGTATACGTGACAACGATTTGAGATTAATAGCAAGGTTTAACAAGACGTATTCCGTATCTGTGCATAAAAAGTTTGTACGGGGACATTTACGTTCTGGTAAAGACTTGACATTGGTTTGACAGTTTGTCATCAAATTCCTGTAAACTTGTTCTGAACAGTAAATCAGAATTGATGACGTAGCACGCAAAAGTACCCAGGACAGATACGTAGAACATGTGTTGTCAAACCTTTCTAATAGACATCTCTAACAGACGTTTGGCAAGACATATTACATGTTGGTCTCTAACAGGAATTTGGTAGTGGAACTTAGCTCATATAGCACTAATTCCTAGCAGTGATCTACAATTGTCTTGTTTACCGAAACAAACATGCCATAATGAAGTATCTGTATGAAGTCTCAAATGGAATGCATTGTAGTGTTTACATTGTAATTATAATAATGTTATAAAATGTTCTTTTGTATTTATATTTCGGAGGATCTCCTCTGCATAATTATGATATGGTTGTACTCTAAAAAAAAGAACTTGAAAAAACGATATTGACACCCAATAGCCAATGTCTTTTTTTTCGTGCTGGGGTGTCGTTAATAATAACTTTCTAAAATGTTACAAACTTTGGGCAGCCCATAACCACTTATTTGTAAAACTTTGCTGGTTTCAATTCAATATAGATGTAA
Organism: Melanodrymia aurantiaca; assembly: GCA_032355825.1. NCBI lineage: Eukaryota > Metazoa > Mollusca > Gastropoda > Neomphalida > Peltospiridae > Melanodrymia > Melanodrymia aurantiaca. The sequence continues at coordinate 3,606 of JAULBR010031323.1, forward strand.
AGTTAATGTGTCTTGGACAGGAGAAAAAGGTAAAGAAGGTCTTCATACTTCATTCATGTAGAGCGGCGTGTGTAAACTGATAACCCAGACTGAAGTAGAGCTAGTTACGCAGCAGGATCCGCTTGTTAACCCGTCTGCTCCAATTCACTAGAAACCCGGACCCTCGGGTACAGACCAGCCCCGCCCATACCTGTAATTATACACGTCGATGGCTGTTAAGCAAACTATTATCACACCTGCTACCTGGATTGGGAGGAGAATAAAGTTAGCTTGGCAAGAGGTATTCCCTGCCTTGGGGTAGGGAAATTATTCTAAGTTTGCCATTATAAATTATTATCGTGTTTTTGTTTTGTTGCAAAGTTTTAATTTCAAGCGGACTAATCGGGCAAAGGAAGTGCGGTACAAGGCGCAGGCCAGAGGGGAAGGAGAAATTATTTGAAGATGGTAATTATTTCTGCGACTTTGTGAGTGGAATTATATCGGATAAGAATTGAAGGCAGGATTTAGCGACAACACCTGCATTTTGTGATCAAGTTCATCTCATGTGAAGTGCACAGAAATTGGAGAATCCATTTCATTGTAATATTGCTGCATAAAAACGTGTTTGTTCCTGTTACCCTACTAGCTATAAAGTATAATAGTAACCTTACAAAGTAATCTTCTTTTTTTCACGAATGTTTCTTTTGAGCTGGGTTTTTTTTTTTTGGAAATATTATTTTAATGTTTTCTGGACTAAAATAATTAAAATTATTATTTTTGGATGTATAAAACAAATTTTAAGATTTTAAAACTTTTATTGTCTTATAAAGCTAGCACCAAAAAACATTCTATGGCCTTTTCTGTATAAAAGCGACTACCTTTTTCTGCCATCAGACATGGGCATACATGCATAATTATAAGTATTATCTCCTGGGATTGCATTCACAGCTACTTTATATCTACTTATACGATCAAGGGCTTCAAAGAAAGCAGTGCGAGTTTTTCTAAAACGAATCCTTCAGTATTTCAGCAAATTACTGGCTACAAAATATTGATGAAGCTCTCCAGTGCTTTAGAGTAATCAGGATTTGCACTAATTAGCTGTGTTTGTTGTAAATGACTGTAAATTACATTCACAGAAGATTACAGGTGGGCAAAGGTGAATAGATTATTGATGTTTCTGGGGATTGGCAAAAGAAATACTGTCGCTTTCCACGTGAAATACATACAATTCACAAGATATTGATTGCCGAGACGTAAAAAGAAACTGTTTTGCTGGAGACCGGGTGCTTGATCAGATCTAACAAGTTAATTGTACAGAGACATGTTATTGTATGTTAAACGTTCATAATCTGAAATGTTTATCTTTGAGATTGTTTTCTTACAAATAGAGCTAAGCATAAGAAGGTCAATTAATACTAAGTTGTGACAGTAAAGTAATTCAATAAAGTACTTACACACACTGCACTTGTTATCAGTACTTTTGTAATTATGATGTACAATTTTAGAAGTGTTTAACCTTCACAGACAATGAATATGTATTTGTGATTAGTGACTGAAGAAATTTGTGACTATATGCCGTAGTGCTATTAAAGGTTGATATAATTTACAGTAACAGACATGTTAAATGTCCTGTATTTTTCATCTTTTTAAACCCAGCTATGTATCAAGAGTTCAATGTGAAATAATGCCTACACTTATATTTTTCATCTGTTTTAACCCAGCTATGTATGAAGAGTTCAATGTGAAATAATGCCTACACTTATATTTTTCATCTGTTTTAACCCAGCTATAATGTACCTGTATGTATGAAGAGTTCATTGATAGTCATTATCTGACTGGATGTTCAATAATGCCTACACTGATGTTTTTCATCTTTCATTAGTGACTTCCAATCTGTTGAGTAAGAGTTTTACCTTATCACGACAAATCTTCACTAGTGTGTTATTTTAGCCCATTACAGCTCCTCATGTCTGTCTCGAGATAAAAACCAGTGGTCAGTGAGGGCAATAAATTGTCAGAAGGTAATTCACGGCCAGCTATGATTCTCTGTTTGATCAGTGGTCAGTTCCTTGGACCTGTAATTTACTGAAATTAAAAGCTCATAAAAGTTCTCGGAGGTACATTAAAAGTAAATTGCAAATTAGCTTTCAATGTGACAGTTGGCACATTTCAGGCGTAAAGGTTTATTTCACAACCTTTCTCGGGAAATATATTGCTTTCGGAATAAAAGGTGCCAAGCTCTGTAGAAATGTCACATCTGGTATGAGAAGTGGAATTTATACATTTGCTTTAATTTGTCACACAGCAATGTTAATATTGTGACCAGTGTAACTGATAGCCTTTTACACCTGTGACTACCGCCACATCAAAGAGGTGTGAATATGTTGTGAATCATCATGTTGGTCTTGTTGTTATTGTATAGGAAACACACAAACATGACGGTTTTTAATTAAATATTTCAATACTTTCCTCCTTAGATGTACATGTATTTGTATCAATTTTATTTTCTAAAAATTTGGATAAAATATTTGGTTTCATATGTAAAACAATTTGCAATTTGTTATTTACTTGAGTAAATAAATGGCTGTTATAGGTAGAAATTATGGTTATTATGACAAATGATCTATGGGAGTTTCCTGCAGTGCTGCCACATATAATGCTACTGTTTGGATAAGCAGCAAGGGATTTTTACGAATGTACTTTTCCCTCAGATAGGGCAACACATACCACAGCTTTTGATATATCTGCAGTAAAAAAACCTGCCAGCAATGATTAAAGGATCTGTTATAAAGGCAAACTTCCACAAACAGGACAGTACATACCACAGTCTTTGCTATACCAGTCAAGTCACTGGTTGGACTTTGAAAACACTCAAACTGGTCTGCCAATGAGGTGGTTTGATCCTGAAACCATTGTACTCAGACAGATGCTATACGACAGAGCTGCACTCAGATTTTCAACAAAATATAATGTTATATCAGCAAAATGTTGTAAAACAATATCTTTTATTTAACTTTGTTTACACATTTTATACACCTAAATAAATGATAAATCAAATGTACATGGTGGTGCACTATCTATATGGAGGGATATACACTGTAGCTAAGTTTCAGCTAGATGTGCATATGATGGTGGTTGAGTTCCCATGACAGTCTATTCTTCATCATCATCTGGTTACTACTGTAGTATATATATATATCAGATTATCCTGTCCCCACCAGGAGCCAATTGCACAAAACATCATAGTCTAGTTACGTCTAGTTGTGGACATAAACATAAACATCGGACTGAAAGTGTTTCTCAACTGTAACTTTAGTGTATTGGCTCCAGAAATGAATACCGACAATGAGTTAATAGGTCACAAATGTGTAAAAACCTATGATATATCAGCTACTAATCATAGTCGTATAATTAAAGAAAGCAATTGAAACCTCTCTTATTACGTTTACATCCACAACTAGTCGTAAACTAGACGTAATCTAGACTTACAATGTTATGTGAAATTGGCTCCAGTTCTCTACCGATGGTGTAGCATGGCATAAAGCTCAGGGGCGGTATTTATCAAACAAGTTTTTCTTAAGTTTTGACTTAAGTTTCATTAAATTGAATAAGGTAAGACACCTCAGGAGGAAACTTAAAATTTACGTCAAAAACTGTCCAAAAGTTATGTCTAAGGCCTAAGTGTTGTTTTCTTCTCAGCACTTAAGTCACAATCCTAGAGACTTAAGTTTTTTCTTAGACTTAAGTCTTATTTCTGACTTAAGTCGGTTGATAAATACCGCCCCAGAGCAAGAGTGTGCATCTGAGGATTGAGAGGTGGAATGATCCATCCTCCTCGGTCAACCCATGATGTGTATGAGCCTTGATGTGTATCAGTCTTGATGTGTATGAGGTGGGGTTAAGATCTCTTGATGGTCTCCTTTCTATCTGGTTGCTAGTATATCCCGTCCCCACCAATCATCCACTGATGGTGTACATATGAACAATTCTTTGTGCTCACCTTATGGGAGGTACATGTACATAACTTAAGAGAAAACTCTTTTTTTCCCTAAAAGATTAATGATAGCCTTTATTTTTAGTGTTCTTGTCCAAGTAGTGTATTTAGTATACCTGGGTTGCTGTTAGACATATTTTCTTTTTAAATTACTTATTCTATCGAGTAGCACAAAAGAGTTCCCTGTAAGCTATTATTATAATGATAATATATTGCTTTTATAATATACCTGTCATTATATTATATTTACATATTGTTAGTAATGTACTGTTATCTATATGTTAATATCATCTGTCTAACAGACTTAGCTTGACATGTGTTCTCTAATGTTAGAGATAGTTATATAGATCATATGACACTCGGATCCTGGTGACATGTCGCCATTCACTCTGTAGTGTCAGATGTAAGGGCTGATCACATAAACAAAATGAAATAAACACATTTTCGAGAACAAGAACAAATAATGACAAATTTGTCTATATAAATATAAATGTTAAATGTTTATTTTAAAATTATAACCTTCTTTTAATTAATGTTTTCACTTAGAATCATTATGTAAGATACAAATCGATCACCAAGGTTTAAAACAACCATTTAAAAACTTTTGTTTGACAATTTTTAATACGAAAAATCTGGTGGGATACAGGTTTAAATATGTTTACACCTTAATATAGATTATTACAACTATTCTGATAATATCCAGCTATTCTAATATAATATTTTAGCTGAAAATGTCCTGCAATGAGGATGCTTTGAATTCATTGCTAAAATATAACCAAACAATTCACCAGTGATAGGTCATTTTAGCCTGTCATTTATGAAAACATCTGTCACAGATTGGTAGCAAATAAAGATTTCAAGCCCTGAGTTGCCTTGTCTGCCACTATATTTATAACTACCCGGTAATATAAAACATTCACTAGCAGACCAGTATCCACAACTGGTTTAACAAAGCCCATGGTATGTGCTAACCTGTCTGTGGGAAAGTGCATATGAAAGAACCCTTGCTACTTATCAATTTGAAGTAGTGGGTTTCCTCTCTCATACTAACACTGGACTGTGTGACGACGACAGACGTGCTTGAACCTTAATTGGATATAAGCATGTAAATAAGTTGTAGCTAACTAACTAACTAACTATTCACTAGCAGCACATTGAAAATCACTGAATACATTGGATGTCACTTTGTTCACTTACTGAGGTGTTTTATCATGTTGAAGTAACCCTTACCAGGTTCACACACTCAGAATGTTACTGCATGTACCCATACAACCTCCACTTGTAAAGACTGCCATCTTCTATTCTAATTACCAATATTAGTTTGAACTTAAAGAGTCATAGCTGGGATGAAATTCTTAATAGTTTCCTTCCTCGATGAATGCCATTGAAAACACGACTAAATGTGTGGAAAATGCCACTAAATGTGTAGAAAATGCCACTAAATGTGTATTTTCCTTCAATTCTGTGCTTCATCCGGAGTAAGATCTTACGAGTAGAGCCAGACTCAATCCCATTAAGCTTGTCGGGCTTACCGGTACTGCATGTTGATGATACCTGGTAAACCATATAATATTCAACAATTGAGTAACAATTTCTGAATTTTAATTAATTATTCACATAGTCTGGACATTAATTTAGGCAACACCCAATCAATTAATCCAAATACTAATTCAAATTTTGATCGAGCAAATATTTTTTAAAATTTCCATTACCGGTACATTTATTTATTAGTTCATTTTCCCCACCAATGCTTATTCCCTTGGGTATACAGCCGTATTACACATACATGTAGGCGTAAAAACGTGACCATAAATGGAATTAAAACCAATTTTTGTCATATATAGGGTTACAATTGCAACCATATTATGTTATGCACATGTAAAAACATTAAATTTTATTATGTATAGGGTGACAACGATCACAATTACCACCATGGCATTAGGTTTTAACCTTTGATAGTTGACTGGGATCAACGGGAGGGAGGTGCATCAACCTTTGTGGACATGTGCATTTTTGGGACGATGCATAAATGTTAATGTTTTTCACAATCCGAACAAAGCTAGGAATGGTTTTAACACCCTCTCTCCCCTTCTAATTCTAACATAGAACATTGATCCACTGTGGATCGATGATTTTACATGAAAAGCAATCTTAATATGGCTTTTACCCTCTCCCCCACTTCGGAAAGTTGTTCGAATTGTGAAGCACATTGACAGTTATGCACGGTCCCTTAAATAGAGTACAGAACAGGACAGACAAGCTACAGATATTGTGACCAGCTGATTGCGACACTTCGTTTTTTATAATTGCCGCAAAATATAATTGAAAAAAGAATTGTTAGTGTAAAAATGAATTAATATTGTACACGTTGCCTTATTTTTGTTGAAATAGTACAAAAGTAATCAATTATATTGACATTAAATTGGTTTTACTGAACTAGCATGTCCAATTTTATTAAAAGGTTCTAGCTATTACACTTCCACTTGCATAAAGCAGTCATGTTTGAAATGTATAGGCACCATTAAGATGTAACATTTTGGGAATGGTGTTAAGTGGAAAATAGTATAGTAGAACACTTTTTCTTCAATTTGAAACATTTGTCATGGCTATTAAACTTACATGAAAAAAACCCCCATAATTATACCCAAAAAAAACCATACCTTGAAGAAAACTCTCGTGTTTGGGACCTGCACGGTTATTGCAGGTATTTAATAATGTATTAAGCTGGCATGCTGTAACATCCGTTTTCTCTAATGCAGGTCGTTTGAAATCATTGTGTGGCTTGTACGATAATGCAGATGCTATGGTTGATGTAATATTTTTTTGTCGGACCGTAAAAGCATTTATTCTGTTATTGCTTTGGGGAGTAATAACAGGAAACTTTGTTCTCATTTTTACTATCAATTATAAATAAGATGTAATTAAAATTGTGTGATGAAAATATATTCATTAGCGGGATAAGGTTTTCGTGACATTATGTAACAAGTCTTACAAGTTGATTGTTTCCCCGGAACTGCATATTTTATTATGAAGCGAGACTTAGCTCAGCACTGTGGTATATTGTATGTCTCTAAGGTGCTTCAGATCAAAGGATCGATCCCCTTCATTAGGCCTGCTGATTTTTTTCCACATTTCCAACCAGCAAACAATTACTGGTATATCAAAGGCTGTCATATATGTTGTCCTGTCTATGGAAAAGTGCTGCTTATTGGTAATAGTAGCCTACATGTATGTAGCAGCAGTTTTTTTTCTGAGACCATGGGTCAAAATAACCTTGTATTTGATATCCAATTTGCTCATGTTGTTGTTGAACAAATCAACTTTTATGTTTTTATATTTTATATTTTATTATTAAATAAAACAAAATCAAATAAGCTGGTTAGAAACTTTATGCTTTAGATTGTTTAACTCCAGATGACTTTGTAGGAAAAGTGAAGGAGATTTATTTAATGGTGCTCCATCACATTGTTCGATTAGCAGCTTTAAGGTGTAGGCCTATGTCAAACATCATACATGTGGCAATGATTACACATGGTCTATCCCAGTGAGACACTTCCATCACACAGAATACTCTTTAATATCAGATTGTCAATTGGCCATTAAAATTTTGTTTTAATACTAGAACGTATAGACTAGTCGTGACTATATCCCTTTAAATGTCTGTCTTAGTATCTTAATATCAGCTGGTTTTTTCTACCTACATGTATGTTATTGTTACTTTGATTTTATATTTTAATGGCTAATTGTGACAGGGTCCCTTTAAATCTACATCTATTATGTAGACAGAAAAAAAAGAGTTCATGAAGGCAGAAGGTTTATAGCCTCATTACACTCAAGATAGCGAAGACCACGATTATTAACCAACAGTTCAGACAATAATTATCCAGGAAGGTCTTGGACAAATTCCTCTAAAAAAATCTGGGGATGGAAAATTAACCGTCTTAATCACCATGGTGATATGCAGCGTGTTGCAGTTCTGGCCCCAAGGGAACAGCTAGAAGGTATTTGGTAATTTTGTGTGTGACATTTGTATAGAAAATATCACAGACCGCAGATAAATGTTTCGAACGTGTCACATTAATAGCGATGTTTCACTGGCAAATAACACCATAGAGGCTTTTTCAATTAGCACTAATATACTTTTAGTCAATACAATCTTAGTCGTAAAAGTAATTGGAGACCTATTGGATGCATTTGAAAAATAACAAGTACGTGCCATTAAACATACATACCATAGACGATGATACTACCGCTATATTACTGATCATAACTATGTTTGTTGTTATTATACTATTGTGACTTTGACAGGAGATACCGCTTGCATATATTATGATTGGCTATATCTCCCAGTTTTACGTCCTATGAAGATATAGCATCGTTGAATCAGTGTCCATTATGTACATAACTGTTTATTTATTACAGCCATCACAGCCCCGTCTAACTTCTTTGAATCACAGTGTCCATTATGTATACAATTGTTTATTACTTGCATCACATCTCAAAATTTGTAGAATTTTGTGATGGCACTTTATTGCAGTCACAAACTACACCATGGCATTGCAATTGCAAATTTAAAAGCACAACTAACATACACTAAAATTTAATTGTATTGGATGGTAAATTCACAATTCTGCAGTTGATTATTAGGAATTGACTGTGGCTTCACGATCCTGATTAGAATGGCAAGACACATTTTAAAAATTAAATAAGTCCAAACATGCTAATTTTTCTGCAAATCAATTTTGCATTAGCTTTTGCAGCGCCATTGCTGATTGATCCTGCGGATTTAGAGAGCTGGAACGAGATCAATCAAAACATATTAATTTACCAATAAAGCATGGGAATATTAATTATTTCAGAAACTGGAGAATTGCCATCATAACATATAAAAAAGTGTAATTTTAGAACTGGATATTTATACAATATAGTTTTTCTGTGATAGTTTTGGTATGTGATACTAATTTGTGATGTTGAATCTTAAAATATTGCTGAATATTTTTCTTTCTCAAATGGAATCCAGCTTATTTAGACTGGTTTGACATATTAGATTTGTTTTCTGTTCCAACCCGTGATCCACGCTGGTACCGCAAAGGCTTTGGCATGTGCCATCTTTTTTTTAATGATAAACGGAATATAGAAAACAATAAATAAATGTAGCCTATGTGATATTAGTGGACTTCTTCTGAGACAATGTTTCAAAATCAGCATGCATTTGACATCCAAGAGTGGATCATTAATTAATCAATGTACTCTAATGATGTCGGTCAACAAATAAACTATATCTCTTATCTTACAATGTGTCTTGAATTACACTGATTGCAGCTGGTCTATTTTCCTTTAATAACCAACATACATTCTGTTTGTCATGATCACATCCATCTCTGAGGGGCATCAGACTTTTTCAATGTGGCATTCACAATTTTGTCAAAATATGGTTGTTTTCTCTTGTCTTTTTCCTTTGTACCTCTAATTAAGGAGAGTTCAAAGCTGTGTTGCCATTCATTATAAGGAAATTTACTTGCGGCTCCTTTGAGATTTTAGTTTGTACTAGGGGGCATGATGACTTTATTAATCCCATTCATCTGGGGATCAAACTAATGTTTGCTCTCAGTATTCATGGATCATACTTAACAGCCATCAAGTTGATGAGCAGTGTTTTTAGAAGACTGCAACATTTTATTTTTGGTTTCAGGGACTTACATGTATGTTTTCTTGATATTCAATTATAATTTTAGTTTTGTTATAGAGTTTACAAGAAAGATTTGCAGTCATATTTTTACGATAACTTCCTAAATTATTAATATGTTAATGATATAGTTAATAATTTCAGTTGTGTCAGTTCTGTCCATGCATATTCCGATTGGAAACTGTGTTGCGATTGATAGGAATTAACAACTGTTGACATATGCTGTCTAAAATTCCAGAAATGTGTCTAAACAAAGGAAAAACTTTCTAATGCACCACATTCTAAATCAGCTCTCTAAAACAGAACTTTTATTTGATGCTCACAAAAGTCCATAGAATATGAATATAGGCCTAAATGTAGTCACGATCTTTTGTACAATATCAAAATTAATCCATTTTGTAAAATATTGATTTTTTTTTTTTTTTAATGATGTGTTTGACTTTAGTGGTGTGCTTTATAAGAGAAAGATAAACCAATTTACCGTGAGTTACCTGCTGACAAAACTTAAAGATGTATAATTTGAAGCAATATTTATTGCAAAATGTGTAGATCTATATCTAAAGTACAAATTATTAAAAACAAGAGGAAATTCCCAAAGTGGATCCAGAATAGATTATAGGATTTCTTGGATTTAAGAAAGTGCATAGCACAAAGATTTTTACTTTGTACGAATTTGTACTATCCAGAGAGATCCAAGAAAACTGATCTAACCAATTTTATGGTGTTTTCTCAAATAATTGTTTTTGTCTCCAATTTTTTCCCCTAAGAATCTACTTAAAGTTAAATATATGTTTTGGATGAAGTTAAAAGTCTGGAATGACATTGAAGTCTACTATATGTGCCTCCAAGGACTTTGTTGAAATATTAGCTGGAGATGTAATTAGATACTTGTGGCATTTAAAAAAAAATCTGTCTGCAATAGTGTCTACACCTACAGGCTGTACAATTCCATTGAGTAAAAAATCTATTAATTTATAATCCCTGTCTCCTCAAGCAAAGCAATTAAAGATTTTTTGTATGTATTTGTCAAGCAGATCTCCATCTCTATTTTAAGCTGTCAATTATTCTTTATTCCTCGATTTTTTAATAATGGTAACAGTTTCAAACTTTTCAATATAATAATGTATTTTTGTCACATATTTTTGTATTGCAAAATTTCATTTCATTCACTTTAGGCATTTTATTCTTGAACTTTATTGATCTCTGCATGTTTTTGACCTTCACTGTCATCTACAGTTGAGGTGAAATTGCAGTATTTTGGAAAATGGTGAGCACTATTTTGAAATGGGCACATGAGTTCTTGAACAGCAGAACGTCTATTACCGGTACTGCATTGGTTGTGGTAGGGAACCTTGAATCCTTAGATTATGTAGGTACCCTGTACCTTATCTTAAAGCACCCTAATCAGATGTAGGATGTGATGTAGGTACAAACAGAAATCTTCAACTGAAGCTTTGGGGTACATGTAGGTTTTAACACCGTAATCCATCTAGAGAAAATTTTAGATTGTGCAGAAACTGATCAAGCTCTGACACTCGGATTTGTTTTCCATTCTCCTTTTAAATTTTTAAATTTTGGATTCTTAAAAGTTTTAGATTCAATTTTGGATTCTTAAAAGTTTTATAAAACTTTACAAGGCTATGAGGTCAAATATAAAGGTCATTCAATTTTAATTAACTGCATATGTGGAAAGATCAAACACGCACTCACCTTGGTAATAAACAATCTAAATAGCCATTTGAGAACTGTTTTGCATTGACATTAGTTTAGTTAATTTATTCTTGCAATAGCAATATATTAATTACTTGTTAGAAAGTTCCAAGATATGTTTTAAAGGTGTGGTTTTTAGTTATTTCTAATTATTGAAAAAACAATAACATATATATATATAAAGTGGAAGTAATTTATCGTAGTGTATAAATAAATGATCATTTAGAAATTGAAGTTTTGAAATCGGTTTTAACATCTTCATCTATCGTGAGGATGTTTTTGAGGGTGCTAAAACTGAGAGCACTTGGTTTGGTCTACACTCTTCATTTCAGTTTTAAGTT